>JANLJB010002162.1:0-10662 GCA_026212285.1 Bursera cuneata | reverse complement strand
ATGAAATTTTTTTTTTTTTTTTTTTTTACATTCTCCATTTTTTAACATATTTTTAATATATTTTTGCAAAATAAAAAATGGGTTAATTGATGCACCAGTTGTATTATAGTATGTGACCGATGACTATGTGATCAAATTTAGTAAAACAATTATCAGTACAATATCTGTAAGTCGTTTGGCAGAGGACTCCAGGAAATTCAAACAGTGCAGTCTGGCAAAAATTAGGTTATTCCAAAGTTCAAACTTTAACACACAAAGTGGAAAATAAAGTTTACGGTAACTCAGGGTAAGGATTTCGGACTTCTAAAGAAGATATTCTATGAACCTATGCAGAATCCATCAAGTCTGAACATTCTCCGAAATTTTATTACTACTAATTTCATGAAACTGACTGGGAACCAGAGGTGACATTGCATTGAATCACATTACCGAAGGAATGTGGTCTAACTACAAAACCAAGAATAGAACTGCAGAAGATTTTTCTTCATTGTTTTATAGTAAATTAAATTCTGTTACTAATTGGAAATTATGTTACAAGCTACATCCTAAGATGATCATAATACCTCCTTTTCAAGTTTCAACACAGCCATGAAAGCTTCTTGTGGTACATCAACTTTACCTATTGACTTCATTCTTTTCTTCCCTTCAGCCTGGTAATAAATAGACAAGAAAACTGTCAACTACAAGCATAAACTAATAATGTACGTGTTAATCCTACAATTTTGCCAAATAAAGCGGAGATATAGTAAAACTATTCAGGCATTAAATTCTGAAAATATCATTTTTCTTATCGTTATACACTATATAGTTGGAATGTATTATTCTATTGATTTAGTCAGTTGCCATTTCCTGTATTACCTTTCTTGCAATAGAAAATTGATTAATTCAGCTAATAACATGTTGGACAATCTTGATGGATGATAAAACTCATTGAATTGACAAGTCTTGTAAATCACCAGCAATCAGAGTGTTTCATTGTTTAATGAGTATCATTCTGTGTTTGGAGGAGATAATAACTGTTGTTCTTTGATGTATTTTGGATGTGGTTTGGGTCATATGATTGCAAAGAAATGAAAAGAATATTTGATAAAGCTAAGGAGAAAGACAGGGAGATGCTATCGGATAGAGTTCATATTCTTTCTTCTTTAAAGGCTTTAATTATAAAGCAATATAAAGGGATTTCCTTCTTCATTCAAAGGGATTTTGGCGTTACTGTGACTTAATTTTATAAGTTTTTAATTACTCCATAGAACTTCTTGTACTTAAATTTACAGGATTAGTTTTTTTTGTCTTTCCTTCAGAGGATTTCTGGTTCACACCTTAATAAGATTTTATTGTGTCCTATAAAAAATGTCACCAGCAACTACAAACATGTTGCTTCAGTTTTTGTTAAGACAAAAGCATGTTGAGAATCTAATATTTGATGTAACATGAAGAGTGCCTAAATAATTACAACACACTTTTGAGTTCTATTAAACACCATTCTCTAGTTTATTCATACAACCATCCACATAGATATTCGAAAATCCCCTAATTATGCAACTAAAGGTCCTCAAGCCCAATCAGCCATGGACAAGATAAACCCAAAGGCTTACAAGATGAAAAAAAAATATGGACTGATTTTAGAGATAAAATACTACTATCATATCCTTACCTATCAACTTAAACTGTTAGGTCCTAGTTCTATTTTCTGGAGTATCTTCTCCTTTACATTGACATTTAGCTCCTAATAAATCACGGTTGATTGGACCAGAAAACTTCTATTATCTTAATTGTGAAACTAAGACTATTGCGCATGACAATATCAACTGCTTAGACTCGGTTGCTCCTCTCTAAAAATGAACCAGTCACATTTGAAGCAAACTAACTAGTTTAATGATTATTCATCAAACATCAATGTAGAGAATACATTTTTGACAGTTAAAAATCACTATAAACCTCAAGGTTGGGATGAGTGGTAAAGACCCTCAATTCCAAGAGTTGAAGGATTCAAGTTGAGGTTACCCACTTAAACTATATTTCCATCTCAAAAATTTCCTGGTTACCAATATTGTAAAATTTGAAAGTAACCCCCAATCTAGAAAAAAATTTATGCAACAGGTTGATGGAGTTTTGGAATAAAAATAACAATATTAATAAAAGAAAAAAATGGATTTTTGGCTATCAACAAAAGAAAAAGGATATTAAGAAAAAGTAAAACATTATATTTGCAAGTAAAACAAATCACCTGTTTCTTAAGCAATTTCTTTTTCCGTGAAATGTCACCACCTTCAAGAATAAAGGAGAAAAGAAACATATTCAGTTATTATGTAATTAATATTAGGCAAAAGGTGGAAGACAAATGGTCCCATAATGGAGGATATACAAATAAACATGGAGGGAAATGGAAATATTAGAAAACTGGAATGTAATAACTTAAAGCATTGATACTCTGACCAGATCTTAAATATCTTAAAACACAGGTATTGGCAGAAAGGATGGCAAGAAGAGAATTAACTAAAAATGTTTGGTCTTATACTAGCAAAGGAATTCAGTCTTTCCAAGATTTATAGTAATTATGAAATTTTGTATTTCTGATTTCTTTCATTAACAAAGCTCTTTTACTTATTAAGAAAGATGACCTTTTTGAAATTGTATACTTTAATTCTTCCATTCCAAAAGGAACAGACTAAAACTATACCATCTGCACCTAATTTGAAAACATGGAATTGTTAAATTAGGGCTGATATATGATAAATCAAATTAAGAAAATTGTATGCATATGAAACTATCAATTCAAGAATATTTGGTTACTTATTAGCAAATTGTAATTCATAGAATGTGAAATTTACTATTGCATTTTCAGTGAAGCTCAGCAGCATATTTCGCGCTTATGGGGTTTGCATTGGGAGTTAATCATCCTATGAATTTTAGATGTCTATATTAAAGGGAGAAACTAGGAAATTCCCACTTCAGTCTTACGTGATGATATAAAATAAGTCAAATAAGTGTTGTACTGAGTAATACATTAAAGACCATCCACAGTAAAAAGCATTTTACATCCACAAGTTTTTCAGCCAATAATGTAAAAGTAGTTGAATTCCAAAACTGAGTACAGCTCAACTCTCCCTTCCCATAGCTGTCCTCAGATTATACCAAATTAACTTAGAATTATGAGCAGGTATATATGCAGATCATCATATTTAAGAGCAGGTTCCTTCAGAGGCTTACCATAGCATTTAGCCAAAACATCCTTCCTAATTGCTGACAGAGCTTCACTAGCAATCACTTTTGAACCTATGCATGCCTGGAATGGTGATATTACAAAAACATCGAACCAAGTTAGTGCTTAACATAAATAATGAAAAAAAAAAAATGTATGTTCGACTATATAGAAGGCATTCCAACCTGTCCGCAAAATTTTTAGAATGGACAACAATGCAGTAGCCAGAAACAAATTATGTGACACAATTATATGTACTTAATTTGTAAGTGTCCAAATTAATAAAAAGGAACAATCTTTGATTCTACAATACTTGACACTACCACTAGACTAGGCTGATTGAATACAAAGACATCAACAAACAAGAATGTAGATTCATGCATGCACTCACACATACAGTGAAGAAGACATATGAATATATTTATATATTTACATATGTATATCATCATGGGCAGATAAATAGATGGAACAACAGATGTATTAATATGAATATATTTATATATTTACATATGTATATCATCATGGGCAGATAAATAGATGGAACAACAGATGTATTAATTACTCCAGTGAATATAGTGCAGAAAGTGGCACTAGTAATTACTTCTTTCTCAGGAACATTTTGTGGAATGCCTCAAAGATGTCTTTAAGGGAAATCATCCCAAGAATACACGTGGTTTGTATACACTATAGACTAAACTTCATAGGGACTTCATAGGGATTGGTTTGACATAAAAGAAGGTTGAACTTTGTGTGCTTAGTCCAGAAAGAGGACTAAAAGATTCTTTGTTCACTGGTCCATTACTTTACATTTTTTTCTTTTTCCACATTAAATAAAAAGATTAAATTTCTAAAATAAAGAGACAGAAAAAAAGAAATAGCAATGGAATCTATTTTCACTGACCAGGGATTTGGCCTTTGGAATTTTATCAATGCCTTTCCATTTGAATCTGTCTCTTAAATTCCAATTTAATTTCCAAATGCTCCTAGAATTTCTTGCTTCTTGGTATGTGGCTTTGAGAAGACAGGACACAAATTAATTAATCTTGTTTAGCCTTACTTAGCTTTATTAATGTCTGATTCGTTTCATTTGTTTGATTCTTTTTTTGTTGCTGTCATCTTGATCAGCTGACGCATCAGCAGTTTGTTAGAATCTCTGGCAGCAATCATTAATTTCCTTTTTTTTTTTAAAGTAATGGAACAAGTCTTTTTTTGATAGGTTTTGTACTTGCTATATAATCAATGAAATCAATCTGTCTCTTAAGCGAAGTAGAATTTTCTTCAGTCAAACATACAAATTTCCAAAGTTGGAATCAAAGCACTAGGCAAACACTGCCATGTCTTCTAGCCCGAATACTGGAAAGTCAGTTCCTCAAAAATCAATTGGAGGATCTGCACCTCAACTGGGAAATCTTATCTGGTAGCCATTTGGAGGCACTCTAAATCACTCCTCTAAACTTGACAGACATAATAACTACTTTTAGGGGTCACAAACTTCAAGGATTTATCCAGGGGAGAAACTAGTCCACCAGAGTACAAAACTAGTGTATCAGAACCAGGATAAATCCAGACTATGAAGAATGGATAACCACAAACAATTTGTAGCTAGACAATCTGTTACTAGACAGTTTATAGCAGGGTTGCTTAATTCTCTAACAGAGAAGATAGACGCCCAAGTAATAGGACAGAGTATGGGTGCTCAGAAAGCTCTTGTAGAGCTGTGTGGAACACAAATTGAGCCCAGATGTCTATTATTAGACTGGCTCTACAAACCACCAGGAAGGGTTCCATGAACACGGATGAGTATAAACAGATATCAGATAATTTGACAATTATTGTGCATTACATTTCTGTGATGGGCTAGTGTCCTATGTTACATCTCGTTTGGATGCAGAATATACCATATTGTGGTTTATATCAATGCCAAAGAAGCTATTACCCAGCAAGAGCTGCAAGCAACTCTGCTGAGCTAGACAACTGATTTGAGAGGTTAAATGTAGGAGAAACTCAAGTCTGTCCTAGTCACTACCAATTTAGTTACTAACAGAAATATCGGCCATACACTAGATTCAAACAGGTGAATCAAGGTCAGTTTAATACCG
The DNA here is from genome assembly GCA_026212285.1 of Bursera cuneata. Lineage (NCBI taxonomy): Eukaryota > Viridiplantae > Streptophyta > Magnoliopsida > Sapindales > Burseraceae > Bursera > Bursera cuneata. Next base: position 5,361 of record JANLJB010002162.1, on the reverse strand, counting down.
GCCAAGGAGGAAGTACAGCATCAGATAAGAGGGGTGTTAGGCGTAAGAGTGGTGGTAGGTTCAAGAATAGAGGCGGCAGATTCAACAACTAAAAACCAACTTGCCAAATATGTGGCAAGTTTGGTCATTAAGCAGCAGTTTGTTACTACAAGTCTGAGTACACCTAAATGGGATATTCACATGCAAGAACAGCAAACAATCAACAGCTCTATTGGCTACATCTGAGGTGGTTACTAATGAAGCCTGGTATGCAGATAGTGGGGTTACAAACCATGTTGTTGCCGATCCTAATCTGCTAGCAGCAACAATATATACAGTAAAAAGACGCTCTCAGTTGGGAATGGTAATCAGCTAAGCATCTCTCATGTTAATCATTCTGAATTGCCTATTCATCCTATTGATCTTTACCTATAACATACTTCGTGCTCCTGAACTAACAAAAAATTTGCTGATTGACCTAAAACGATAAAGTTTTTATTGAATTTCAGTTTGTCTTGTGAAGGACAAAATAACCAAACAGGTGCTGCTGTAAGGGAAGCTTAGAATTACAGTTCACTAACATGATACAACCACTAAAATAAAGCTACAAGCCAAAAGTTTAGAAGTTATGCTGATGTCAAGAAATTACATGAGAAATCACAAAAGCCATATTAGCTGTAAGGGAGGTGGGTGGAAATTGATGTCTTTTCTTAGCAAAAGATAGACCAAGCCATCTAATATGCAACACATGATAATCACAATCAAAGTATCTTTCTCAATTATATTGATGAAGCAAGTCAAAATGGGGCTTTTAGGTAAAAACTCAGCGGATATAGAGATCTTACTTGGATTGGTACTTTAAACATTTGTCGTGGAATAAGCTCCTTCAGCTTTTGAGTCAAAGCCCTGCCAACAGCATATGCCTGAAAAAGAAGCTTTTTGATTCCTATACAACTTTCTCAAAGCAAAAATTTAAAAACTAATAATGAAGTGTTGATTTCAAACTTTCTGGTGGGTGGGTATAACATACTAAAACTGGTATGTAGAAAAGTTAACTAAAACGAGCATATAAGATCATATCTGTGGAAACCATTTCTTACAACTGATATGACTAAATACTACATAAAAAATGAGGAATAGAAAAGATCCTCAAGTTTTAAAAACATATTCAAATGAAAAGAGCGGCTGAGCAGTTATAGCTATTGTTAAAATCAGCTACTTCTTAAAAATGTTATGGGCCACGGCTGGCACCATTGCTCTCATTTGCAGTTAAAATTTACAGGTTTTTACCATGTGTCTATATNGATTAGATCCACTAATATAGGAAGTTTATGATTTTCTCCTATTATAGGGATCCTTTCCTTTTTCTACTCTATGATGTACTATATATTTGGTTCTTTGTAACCTAAACATATATACAAAAATTCAGAGACTTCAAGTCTTCACTATATATAAGCTAACTTCTTATCTCAACCTTCTGTAATTTTCTATTACGAAGAATTATTATAAATGAACCTGAACTATTAAAATGTTTGCTTAATTACATATTTCTCATCACTCTCAAAATTATGAAGCAGAAAACTGTGTGCACAACCCAGATCCCTTCATATGTCTCCAACAAAGTCTTTTCTCCAAGGCTTGCTGCATTCTTTTAGTCCATTAAGTTTCCTATTGATTATCCAACAATATATACGAAATACGTACTTATGTCCCCTTTTTTAAGAATTTATAATTTCAAAAGATCATAAAGAGTGAAACTTAACAAACCTTATCCCTGTGAACAATAGTTGCCAAAGGTTCCACACGATCACCATTAATCAGAATATCAAGCTTTACTAATTCACTTTCCTTGTATCTGGCAGTCAAATTAAGAAATTATGCACCATCACATCTACAGTCTTACATGTAAAAAAAGTGTGATGCATACTAAGATGCGTAAAATAACAAGCTATATGTGATGTAAAAAACAAAGGGAAGGTTTAGGGATTTCTAATTATTTTATTTATTTATTTATTTTAAGAAACAAAAAGACAAATTTGAGACGCTTAATTATGGAAATGATTATCCCGCGTCAATCATCTGAAACTAATGGCATCTTCCAAATTATGAACAAGAACAATTTTCTTTTCAAAAATAAATGAACAAATAAAAATATAAAATTTCATTTATTTGAATGTGATGAAGGGGAAAAAAATGGAGAAATAGGAGCACAAAGAAAACTCACCATCAAAAACAAATAAGCTTTAATATTATTGATAACAACTAAAGATATCAAACACAGTTATGCAGTCAACAGGCAATAGGCAATTTTGGAAAACCTTAAAGTTCAAGCGCCTGGCCACCAGTAATTGAATTGCTTTTGTGGCAAGAGATAGCTCTGGCTTAGATGGGAAACTCATAATTTCTCATTCATAAAAGATGCAACTGATTGTTTCATTTACAAAAGCAATACTAATACTACTACTACTACTAATAATAATAATAATAATAACAACATTTCAATTGTTTTCTGGCCAACTGTTGAACAATGTCAACCTACTACTTCTGCAGCCCAACTGTTAGCATAGTTTCCCCAATTTGCATAAACTCAAACAGAATTATGTGATATTCGATCATTAAGACATTGGACATGTTCAACTGAATAATCATTATACCAATAACATGCATCCCACTCCCATGACAGTAGAAGTATTTACCCAATAAAAGTGTATTCCATGCTAGCATATCCCTTACTTCTAGATTTTAACTGGTCAAAAAAATCACCCACCATCTGCATAACAAAAATACAGAAAGACAAAGCAGAAAGAACAAAAGTGAAAAATATCAGTAACAGAAGCTAAAGTAGTTGAATAGTGAACTGAGTAGATCAAGGCGATGGAAAAATAAAAGGCAACAGGTGACCTCTGCAAGGGGTAATTCATAGGTGATAGATGCTCTACTCTCAGTAATAAATTTCATCTCCTTAAACTCTCCTCTTCTATCTTGGGCTAGCTCCATCAAGGAACCAATAAAGTCTTTTGGCGTAAGCATCTCAATCTGCACTTATTACATTAAACAAAATATAGAATTTTAAAAACCTCAAAAAGAATATCTTTTTTCCTGGGATAGCTTAAAAGTAATAAGCATCTATAGTCCAAGATATAACCTTAACAACAGGCTCTTCAATTGACTTCCTTTGTCCAGGTTCAGGAAGCAAAGACGGATTTGAACACTCAACCTTCAAGAAAGTTATGGAGTATAGCAAAGGATATAAGACTAATATGTCGTATACATGTACATAAAAACACATATATAGGACACGTTAAAGCACTATTTTAATTGGGAGAAGATCACATCACTTGAGCACTATTTTTATCCACGAAATCTAATTGTGTTTGACTAGCTAAAACGTCACTCAACGCAAACCTCACCAGCTCAGATAAAAAAATATAAAAAGAAAACATGAAAAATAGCACCTAAGCTTAAGGTTTATTCGTTTACCATTCACATATAATATTTTCTGTTCGAAAAATTTAAAACCAAATAACCACATTCTGATTTCGCATGAAAGTGCTCTAATGCATGGATATGAATGTAAAGTCTAGTGAGCCTCAAATTCTTATACTAGTCAATGGAGCATTGATTGTGCTCCAGAACAAAATTCAAAGAAATTTTTGTAAAACTACTGGGTATCAGTACAAAACGAATTATCACTGGAAAGCTTTTTCAGTCAGCCTCTAATGCATTTTGAGTTTTCAAGAGGAAGCTATGACTAATTCTCTACATTAGATTCAGATTCAACGCTTAATGAAGCTCATGGGATTTTGAAAACTGCACTTCATTTCTTGTTACTTTTACTGCCTCGTAAGTATCAAGAGTCTTTGTAAGTTGTGTTAGTCCGAAGTCATTAACAATGTATGATATTCGTAGAGAAAATTAGCCTCTTAATTCACGTAAATGCATGAGTCTTCACAGAATTTGATTTATTATGATGAAGGAAATGATGTGTAGAATTGCAGATTCACTATACTTTCATAATTTTAAAGCTTTTCGCTAGGTCTTTCAGATGCTACTCATAGACACTCACTCTCAATTGTCACTCCCTTTAAACATCAAAATCCACATGACATTTTAAGATGCAAGAAATTAAACCAAATAGAGCTAGTTTGGGATTGAGAAGATATTACAGTATCACCATTTACACAGTTCACTCTGTACACAACACTTGGTGCAGTAGTTATTAGACTCAGATTGTATTCCCTCTCAAGCCTTTCCTGCGTGATAAAATTTCTCAGGGTCAATATCAACTCTGCAAATTCTCCAGCGCTCAGAAATCATGGGATACAGAAAACAAATAATAATGAAGCAACAGCAAAGAAAGTTGCAAATAGAGCAGACCTGAACAATTTCCATATGAAGAAGACCCAAGAAACCACATCTGAAACCAAAACCCATAGCACTTGAAGTCTCAGGCTCAAACTGCCAAGTGAACACCACAAGAAGATGAAGTAAAGAAAATAATTTCTTTTCTTAGTTTCATTGAAGAATGAAGTACAAGTATATAAGATAATACAATCAATATACAATCAAAGAGATTTCTAAACGAGACCAGAAAAAATAAGACTATCTATCCAATCAAGGAAAACAAAATGTACAACACAATCGATGGGATATCTCATAAATATGGGATACCAAAGAATCAGCAAAGATCTTCAACACAACAACAGAGATCTTCTAACATGAAGCAATCATTCTATTATTAATTTATCAAAAATCAGGTTATAACATATCAATATCTTAAATTTTCATAGATAACTGAACATAAAATGAAAAAATTCATCAGTTGCAGAAATTCAAATCACTTCTAGAAAAGGGGACAGACGAGTATAAAAAAAACTGAGGCTTAAGCTTCAAGGACTGCCTTCACAAACAAGTAAAAAACATAAAATCTCTTGAGGCAAAATTTTAAAGATAAGGCATTGTAATTCAAGTCAAGATTCAAGGAAAATTATTAAACAAATTCTTTTTCAATGGCCGCAGAACTTAATAGGGGAAACAAAAGAATGAGGCAAACTTGATTACTAACTGTTGAAATGCTTGATTGATAGAATTAAGGCTTAATTTACTGAGATTGACAGACTTAGATTAAGGCTTAGATTAAGGAATTAAGGAATTAGAATTTATTTAAATTTATTCTTTCCTTTTGTATAGCTAATGTTTTGTATAAATAGCCTTGTAATGATATTGAGAAATACACAAGAAACATTTATATAATTCTTTCTTCTCACATGGTATCAGAGCCATAGTGACCCAACGGTCCAGGTTCGAATCCCCTCCATGTCATTTAATTAAAAAATAAAAAATTTATTGTTTGACCCACTTGTAAGACCCGTTGAGGTATGT
>JANLJB010002159.1:0-15244 GCA_026212285.1 Bursera cuneata | reverse complement strand
GGACAGGAGCATAATAAACACTGACTACTTACGAATTAATAGATGACATGTGACAATTTTAAAACTTTAAAATAATAATCGGGTCGGATCGGGTTACAAGGGTTTGCTTCAATAACCCAATATCAACCCGAGATCCGACGGGTTGTGAAATTAAAACCCGATTTAGGGTTACATAATTTACAAACCCGATCAAAACCCGACGGGTCGGTAAATTATGCCCACCCCTACTTTTAATCTTGCATATTAAAATAAATTTATAAAGGTCAAGATTTTATTTTATAAAATTACATTGTAGGCCCTTGATAGGCAAGATTACTTACCATAATTAAATTTTGCTTTGTCACGAGTATGACTAATCCAAGAGTCAGATCACATCCATTCGACTCTCATTATATAAACGTAAACTACAATTTATTTGATAAAATTTCAATGGTGTTGACAAATTGAGGCTCAAGTCCTAATAATAAACACCATGCACCAAATTTCAATTTTATCATAGTGTAAAAACTTCAAGGAGGTTTTTTATAATATATAAAAGTTTATGATAATTTAAAAATATTATTTTAGTACTGTGCATCACAATTAAAAAAAGCTAATGATGTCAACCTCCATTTTTTGGTTTCCAAGACCCCTAAACCTTTTCAAAAAATATCATAAAACCCCTAACAATTAGTATTTATTGTTAAAATTAACTTTTGTTAGGGGAATCATAGTTTATTTAACGAACAACATTATATAAAAAAAAAAATTTAAAAATAACAAAAACTCAATTGTTTAATCAAATATCTAATTCTTTTTTATTATTTGGCTAAATTCAATACCAAACTCCTAAAATTATACATCAGTTTCTAAATATAAATATATATCTCAATTGATCAATACGTCTCTCAATATATATCTAATATTATTGATAAATTTAAAGATTTATCAAACTCTCTAATGATACTCGATAATTATTTAACAAGAATACTCAATAAACTTTAATAAGGTATCAAATTACAGAGTTAATTTATTTGTCAACTTAACATCTTAGTCGCAAATCTAATATTTGGTTAGACAAAAATTTTTTTTTTTTTTTTTTTTACTTTCCCAGGGAAGGTCGGTAACGGTTAGGAGTTTTGTGAAAATTCTAGAAAGTATGGTGACCCTTAGAAATTATAGGGGGTTCGCTAAATAACAGTAATAATATGACAGTATGCATAGCATTTTTGGTTTTATGTAGTGTCAAAAGGAAAAGGTCGTGGATACGGTGGGGACAGCCGACAGCTGCACAAGAAAGCTCGAGAGAAGTTAAAAATCTTCGAAGTTGACAAGCTGCAATGAACCCAACTCAAGTCTCGGTGCAAATTTAATCTATAAATACGCCGCGCTTTCCTACCTCAAACTTAAAATTTCTTAAGCTACTGCCAATGCGATGTGGAGGTTTATTAAACACTGGAAGAAACAACACTTTTTAACCTGTCTCAGCCACCTTCTCAGTTGCCAAGAGTCACAGACCACTTTCAGGTAAAATTTTTTGTTTTCTGTGGGTTTTTTTTTTAATAAAGTTTATGTGATAAATATTTTTGGAAGTGAAAAGAGAAATTGTGTTTTTGGCAGGGTGGTTTAGTCCAAATTACATAGGAGATTCTGCCAACATTTTCTTAAATTTCTTTTTTATGAACTTGTTTCAGTTTTTATAAATTTTATATAGTTATTTCTTATACAAGTTTTTGAAAAAATGAGAATTTTAAAAGTAATTTTGAGTCCTTGCTGAAGGCATGATTCGCCCGGGTTTTCGGGGACGGGTTGTGTCAGAGAATGTTTTGGGATCTCAGTTTACTTGTAGTTAAACTAAAATGGTTGTTGTGTTGAATTGATTCCTGGTTCTCTCTCTTTAGTTCAATTATGAAGTTTCGAGGGACTGAAATTGCTATCTTTTTCCTGCATTTTCTTGGAGACCAAATGGGGTTGATTCAAAATAGGGTCCAGAAGTCAGAAACCTTTCATTTTGATTCTTTCTCTAATCCTGAATAACAAATGCTTGTTCACTTGTTCTTCTTATTAGTCAACTTTGGTTATCTAAGAACGCAGGTTTTCTTCAAGTATTTACAACTACGCAACGACTAGTTGTAGGCTACTAGTGACATTTTTGACCTTTAGTACACCTTATGTTTGTTTGCTGAGAAAACGATGGAGAAAGAGGAAGAAAATAAAATGAATTGTGGTTCCCTGAACTTGATTTTTTTATTTGGACTGGGCCATAGAGCTGTGTCAGGTCTATGCGGTCCCAAAAAACTGAGAAATATAAAATTTCTCTTAGAAAATAATAATGATGATGACACCTTGGTTGTTATCTTCCCTTATATCATCTTTGTTGTTGAAGGGCGATGGAACATTAGTTCTCACCCTTTGATTTTGGTTTATGAGGCTACAACTTTTCTAACTTAAGAAAACAAGCTTGAAATTCAAGAATATTTCTATTAATTTACAAGATGGACTTAAGATTTGCCTCTATTTAGAAAAATCTTAAAAACCAGGGTTTTTTTTTTTTAAATTTATCTCTTCAGTTGATATATGCTTGACTAAGATCTTTAGGTCATGAATCTCTTGCATAAGCTTTTGTTGGTATAGATGTTTAATTGTTTACAAAATTTGGTGATATTGGAAGTATCTGGAATTTCAACCACATCTTTTTATTTTTTTGCCTTCGAACAAAATTCACTGTAATCTGGTTGCTTTTATCTGCTTGCTATATGGCCTTTCCGAAGAGTAAAGGACATATATCGCACTGGTGGCAAATATATATATATATAGTACCTAGAAATCCCTTGACATTTCTTTGTTCTCAGAGTACTAAACTGAAGGCTAAGTGTGTTGTGTTTGTTTAAATTTTAGGAGGTCCATATTAGGGGATAAACCTTTTTCATTTAACTAAGCTCTAGTTCCTATGTAGTTTTTGACCTAAAAAAAGAAAAATGATTCCATATGCTCATGTGAATGCGATTATCATCTAGCATGCCTGGGTTATATGCAACTATTGGATGACCTTACCTGTAACCGTTATCCACTAAACTTCTCCTTTCCACATTTTTTGGTATTTTATATATTCTACCTGCAGTCTGATGAGCCTTATGGGACAGTTGCTCATCTATTACTGAATCTTAATGGTCGAAATTAATAAGCTCTTCTCCTATTTGCCAATTGATGTACTGCTTTGTCTGTTAAATAATTGCATTAGTACATTGACTCTGCTGGTCCGAGAATATATTCCATGAATTGAAAAAAAAAAAAAAATCTTGTATTATTGTTAGTTCCATTAAGCATTATTCTCCTGCGGGATTTCCTCACTCATGCTGACTTAATGGCTAAATAAAAGAACCATTTTCTTCCGGTGTGTGTTTGTATCTATGGGTGTATATACTATAAGTACAATTACACTCCTGTGCTTTGGAGAGATGCACCTGGACATCAGTGTTTTTGATTGACTTAGATGATGTCCTTGGCAAGGAAGAGGCCAGAAATCAGGCATCCTTTATGTTTTCAACATTTATGAAGATTATTTTTTCATTCCAAGCCAATTGGTCTTGTCCATATGTTTCACTTTGGCCTCAATGGTTAGAACTTTTTATATTTCATCTCAGACATGAAAGTCAGTAACCATTGATTGAGCTTCTCTACTTCTTTACTTTGATCATATGAACACTAAACACTTTTGGTGTGCTGTTGTGAATTGCTGTTAAAATATTTTGAGTCCTAGTTGTATGAGGTTAATAATTGCTGACTTGATATAAACTTTATTATCCCGGACATTGGCAGGTGGAGCTTGTCGCCTTTCCAGTACTATTAATTGTTAAATGTCTGTGCGGGAATTGTTGTAGTCCGTGTCATGGGTTGTGTCTTCACAAAGAGAAATAGACATACACCTGGATACGAGGAGCCTACTGTTCTTGCTGCTGAAACATCATGTAAGTGATCATCCCTGCCCTGTAAAATTCTTGCTACTTGGCCAAGTTATTTATCTTGTGCTTAATTATTTATCTTCGTAATGGTGTTGCTTATATTACTGCTCTCAAATATCACTCTAGGAATCCATCTTTTTGTGTTATTAAAGTGATAACCWTGCATATGTTTTCTTTTAAGTTATAATGGTACATAAATCAAGACACCCGCACCTTGAAATTGATTCCCGTTGAGAATAGCTAATAAGAGACTGCTTGGATAATGAAATATTTTCAATATTTGGCATTTCTGTGGCAGATGCTAAAGAAAATTGTAGTCTTGACTGCTTTCGTTTGGCATCAGCTAATGATTTTCCTAAAGTGACTATTGGAATTACAATGCGACCACTCTGCTTGCAGTTACCGTTAGTGAAGTAGAGGCCTTGTACGAGCTCTATAAGAAATTAAGCAGTTCAATAATTGATGATGGGCTTATTCACAAGGTATGTTTTGTATTGTTGATATTAAGGCAGAGTGTAACTTCAGCTTGGTTTCAAATGTGAATTTAACTTAATATAATGTAATATATGTTGTACTGAAATTTATAGCTGTTCATCTTTTAAGGATAATTGTGTATACTATCTTGTGAACAGGAAGAATTCCAGCTTGCACTTTTCAGAAACAGAAACAGGCAGAATCTTTTTGCTGACAGGGTGCGTAGTGCTAGCTCCTAGTAATGGATTATTGACTTTTTTCTTTGCGCAGAAAACAAAATAAGAGGTGCTTGTGTCAATTTTGAAGTCTCAACTAGCATAGTTGTTAAGTTTATAAATTTATAAGTAGCTATGTTCTGTATTGGGTGATTCGAAATTGTTCCTTGTGGTATAAAATTCCAGGCTATGAGCTTCTCACCTTTGAAAGTTCCAACAACGGAAGCGCTGCCATATTCTGCACCGTTGTTACTTCTGTTTTAATTACTTAAATTTTTCTTTTTAATTGTAGGTTTTTGATCTTTTCGATGTCAAGCGCAATGGGGTTATAGAGTTTGGGGAATTTGTTCGATCATTGAGTGTCTTCCATCCAAATGCTCTTGTGGATGACAAAATTGCATGTAAGATGCCTTATCTATGCAAGTAATCTCCTTTGGTTTTTTTTTTTTTGGGCGGGGGGTGGTGGGAGGGGGTGGGTGGGGATTAATATATCCTATTGAAGTTAAACTGAAAATCTCATAAAGACCTGACATTTTCAATACTTAAACATTAACATCAACTAAATAGGTGCAAATTCTTTTGCAGTTGCTTTCCGGTTGTATGATCTAAGGGAGACTGGTTTCATTGAGCGGGAGGAAGTAAATATTGCTACCACTTTCCTTTACGGTTCCTTTTTTGAATTTCATCCTGATTTTGTAAAGGGTTCCAAAAATGTTTTTTCCAAATTTCTCTTCAGCAACTTAAGCTTATAATATAATACCTTTGGACAGTTGAAGGAGATGGTGGTGGCACTACTGCATGAATCAGAGCTCATGCTGTCCGATGATGTTATAGAAACTATTGTTGATAAGGTGAATAACTTCTTGGCGGTCACTCTATTTCTGTATTTTGTACTGGTTTGGCCAGAAATTCTGAATTTTGTGTCACTTTTACAGACTTTTAGTGATGCTGATACAAAAGGTGATGGAAAAATTGACCCAGAAGAATGGAAAGAATTTGTGTCTAAGAATCCATCTCTGATAAAGAACATGACTCTTCCATATTTGAAGTGAGTATTAAACTGTTCATGCTTCTGTATCACTGTTGAAAAACTCGACCATTTAGCGGATATATCATGAAGTATACCTGAAATCTTAACTTTGAACGATACTTATTTCAAGTTTCATTTGGATATAGATGGTTTCCTACATTTGTCTTGACAAAGTTTCATGTTTTAACAGTAGTGTATATATATTGCTACGTGGAGGAAATCCTCAGATGCCATTTTTTTGTTCTCCAGGGATATTACAATGGCATTTCCCAGCTTTGTGCTAACTTCTGAAGTTGAAGATTTAGAAATGTAGGTTCATATCACATCTAAAAGTCTCACATTTTTCCAATTCAAGAATGAACATCGCAAATCTCTATTTTCGAGGAAACTTAGACTCGGGGGTGATTTCAGATCCAGAAGCTTTAGAGAAACTCAAGTTACATTCCCCCATTGAAACAGCCAACCTACAACATCTCGTCCACAAGGTGCTCTATTTTGCAACCTTAGCTCATTCTCAACCGTGTAGTCGGTGCAACAGAAGTTTACGTAGGTGTTGTTATATTGCAGTGCCAGAAATTTTGTGAAAATATGTTGTGAAGAGGTATTATCTGCAATATCCTTGTTCTTTATGCGAATTGTTTTAGTATTTTAAAAAGGTACCTCTAGAGTTGCGGAATCGATTTGCATAATCTGTTTGATTCATGTAAATTTAGTAAGAGGATGTTGTTGATTTGTGTAGAGGCTGATGAAGTAATAGCTGAATACCAGTAACATACGCGAACGTATGAACTATTAACATTATGTTAGATTCTTGTTTATATCGAATTTACAAAGTTCACAAATATAATTCTATTAGATAAGATTCCCACTCTATGAACTCCATTATTATCATTTAACACATTAACAATAATATTAGACTTACAAATATTTATATAAATTCATTTATATGAATTGATGTGATATGATGTATCTGAATGAGTAATAAAAGATATTAATTAGGATAAGTTATATGATGATTAGACAATAATATCATATCCTTTTCTATGAATGAATTTGTTTAAATACTTTGTAAAAATAGCATTATTTTCTAATTAATTGACTTCATTGATATTGTTGTTTATTCCCTAATCATACATGATACAATTCTTCTCTACCATTCATGGGAGAAGATGGTAAATATGAAATGGAATCTAATGGTATTATGTCACATAATAGAGGTCAACCTTCTTTATTATATCAATAGAAATATTTTTTTTTTTTCAAAATTTACTCTTTAATATACCCCTTTAATTATTGTTCTTCTTTGACTTCTTTTCTAATTTTATTTTTAGCGTGAATCGTATTTATTAGATAGAAATTAGAGACACGAACCAAATTTTGAAGACCGTTTTTAGTTTTTAGCAAGTTATTAACTAAATTTTAAAAAACCTTGAAATTGGATTATTTCACATATTATCTATTATTAAATTTCAATTAAAATCTATACAATAAAATTGTGAGAAAATTATTCTATAATTCATAACAAAACTTAAGGGATTGAATTAAAAAAATAATTAAAAATTTTTAATTTTTAATTTGTTTAATTAAACCGTTAGTTCATAGGTTTCTTAATTTTGGTTAGTTGACTCATTAGTCTGTGATGAAACCAACAGATTAATAAAAGAGATAATATATTGTTTATCCATCATGAATTAATGTTAATCAGCGATGGAGTTTGGAAGAATTTTTAGGGGGGCCAAAGAAAAAAAAACTCAAATTTTGGGGGATTAATAGGTAAAATTTTAATATTTTTTAAATTTTTACTTTATAAATATATTAATTTTTTTTTCTTTGGGAGGGCATGCCCCCTCAGCCCTCACTAAGCTCCCTAYGATGTTAATGAACTCATCAACTAACCATTTGGTTAAACAAATAAAATTTTTTAATTTTTTAATAAATTTTAATACATCCGCTTAGTTTTGTTATCTTCGTAAATCCACGAAACGATTTCGTAAACTTGTGATTGACAGGCTGAGGTGTAGAGTATTATTGTACAAGGCAAAAAGGCCAGTTCACTTTCACGGTAGTCCATCCACTTGCATTGAATTTCAGGGGAGCAATCATTAAAATAGATGGCAGTTCTTGATTGGTCCATTTTATTGGTCCCTCGTTGACGTTGCGTTGCTATCTATGTTTATCAATCTGACTGTCAAAAGAGGCACAAAAGCTTCAATGCTTTGTAAAAACAAAAACAAACAAGTAACACGTGGCGTGCGGATGGTGAACATTGTTTTGTTGCTTTCTGAAATCACTTACGGATTCTCTTCATTTGTCTTTCCTTTTTTTTTTTCCAAAGATTCCTTATCTTCAGTTTCTAGTAAAATTTACTCGAATTTGTACGTATCTATGCCCACGCGCTTGTAGATTGCTTCACATTAATTAATTATTTTTAAATTGAAATATAAGTTTATATATACTCAAACAAGAGATTTATGAAAATAATTAAATTTAAAAAATTTATGAAAAGATAATAAAAAATTTTAAAATTTTAATTTATTTAATCAAATTATTAACCTATAAATTTTTTGATATTGATCTGTTGATCCATTAGTCATTGCAAGCTAACGATTTATTATTTTTGACTAACCTGTTGACCTATTATAAATTAACAGATCGACGGACCAAAATCAATAAATTCATAGATCAATGATTTGGTTAGATAAATTAAAATTTTAAATTTTTTTATTTTTTAATTCAACCCCCTAAGTTTAGTTATTTTATACAATTACTTGAAACAATTAAGGTAAATGAAATTACTTTATTTATTTATCTTTTATTAAGGTTGTATGAAATTTCTTTTTATCTTAATATTGAAATTAAATGGTAAAAAAATAAGCATTGGAGGTTTCTATATATATATTTTGAAACTTTAATTAGGGAAATTATCATTTTATGAACCTTGTAGAAGAAAGTGTTATTTACTCCTCATGATAAAATTAAAAACTGTTCAAATTTGAAAAATTGGATTTACTCACCTTATCTTCATAATTTTCAAAATAAATCCCAACTAAATTGGATAAATTGATAATTAATTGAATGTAAAACTATCACAAGAATTGGAAAAGAAAAACAAATTATAGGTTATGTGAGATTTAATAAAATCACTTTTTACATAAATAAATTATCTAAACAACTTTTGCACAAATTTTATTGCTTTTATTGCAATTTTTGACTAAATTAAAAATTAGGGCATTTATTTAATTGTGTTGGTTATATACATGTGAATTTTTTTTATCTAAATAATCTTACCTCAAAATAAATTAATAGAATATTATTATTGTGCAAATACATCTATCTAAAGACCTTTTTTTTTAAACATTAAATCAAATAAGAAGAGAAGAAATGTTTCAGCATACCACATTATACTCAATAAATTATTTTTTTTAAAAACTTTGAGGGTTTTTTTTAATCAAATAAGGTTCATAGATGCAAAGCTTATAATATATATATATATATATATATATATATGAGAAAAAGGGAAAATTTTAGTACCATTAATTAAGTGCACTTTTAGTGACTAGGATTATATTTAGTGTAACAAGGTTTATGATCCTTCATTAAAAATTGATATAAACGTATAAATATATAATTTAATAGTTAAGATTATTTAATCTAATGACTAAAGTATCAAGTTAATAGATGGAATCAAAATCTAAATTGAAAGATGTTAACCTCATAATTCATAACATAATTATGTCATTTTAATCAATTTTTTCATAAGATATTGTAAATTTTGAATTTTAAAATTTTGAGTTAAATTAAGATAAATTTTTTTAAGTATTCAATTAATTTTAATGGTTAAAAATCCAAAATATGAATTTCTATATATTCCATTAAAATGAGAAAAAATTCACTGGCATAAATATATTTTATATTATTTGTATGCATATTAAATAAAATTTTATAATAAATATGTATTTATATAAATAAACTATGTTAAACTTTATAAGAAAAATATATAAATGAAGTTAAATGGTTACTTGAGTCACTTGATCAGTTTTTTTTTTTAAAATTTTTTTTTCTAATTAAGAAAGAAGCAAGATTAAAATTTTGTGCCTTTTATTTTAAGTCTAAATCATTTAAAATAAATAAATAAAATAATCCTCGGAAAAGGAAGCAAGCTCGCCGATGAAGCATCACAAAAACTCCAACTAGACGCGACTGCATGGCGCGTGTAAACATTACAAGCCATCTGTGCAAGTCGATATGGTTTCTATCATTTCGTTTTGTCGCTTAAATCATGAACGCAACACATTTCATCTCATTTGTTGCCACTTTCCAACGATAACAAGAACAAAAACAAGAAAAACATCGTCACTTTTGCTAGATCTCTCCTTCGTAGAAACAAAAATAAGAGAAAGAAAGAAAGAACTAACCCACCAATCAGAAGAGAATCAAATTCTGATTCCCATCCCACCACTTCGATTTTCCCAGGAATCAAAGTATTTTCCCATTTGACTTGAATGGCTGATCAAAACAAAATCTTTTGCAGCAGGTAAGATTCCAACTTGCACTTTCTGTCTTTCTCAACCTTATCAATCCAAAAGTTTGATTTTGATACATTAAAGTTCAAACTTGTTTGAATTTTCTTGCAGTTTAGTAGTATGCTGTGGCTGGATCCAATGAATTTTGATTCAAGAGCTTGATTTCTGGAGCTTCTTAGCAGGTAAATAATTATTTTGATTAGTTGTAATCTTGTTTTTGTGTATTTTGGTTTTGTACTTGACTTTTTGCTGCTTGGTGGCTGGGAAATCGTGGGAAAATGATAATCTGAAATGCAGCCTTACTTTAGTATTGTATTTTATTCTTGAAACCCTTTTTGGTAAATGAATTATTAGCTCTTTATTTGTGAGTTTACTTTGTAAATATTTCTGGTTTATTGTGGCTTAATAGATTGTTGCTTGTTTGTTTTGTGGGGTGTGTTAGGCTCATACTGCGTTGTGATCTTGATCAACACAAGTTAGTTGGTTAACCTGTAATGCAAGCAGTTGATGATAGCAAGGAAAAGAAGAGTTTGAAGCGATTACGATCTTGTGAAATGCCTCTGACTGATAATACTGCCCCACAAACTGTTGATGATTGTATTTTCTTCCCTATTGAAGAGATAGTACAATCACCATTGCCCGGATACAGTGCACCAACTTCAATCAGTTTTAGTCCTGATGATAGTTTGATAACTTACTTGTTAAGTCCGGATAACTCCTTGAGTAGGAAGGTCTTTGCTTTTGACCTCAAGACTTGCAAGCAAGAATTGCTTTTTAGTCCTCCAGATGGGGGGCTCGATGAGAGTAATATATCACCGGAAGAGAAGTTAAGGAGGGAGAGGTCAAGGGAGCGCGGGTTGGGTGTGACCCGATACGAATGGGTGAAGACTGGTGCAAAGAAGAAAACAATCATGGTGCCTTTGCCTGTTGGGGTTAGTTCAAAAATCCTTGTTCTGTACCATTATGCTTCAAATCGTTTTTTATCTTGTTAGCATGCTGCTGCCAATATTAATGATGGGCCAATTTCTCGACATTAATATTAATTCCTTCCAAGTCAATTTTATTTCTCATTTTTTGGCCACAAACTTGAAATGCTGTTTAGTTCTCCTGATGATTTTGTTTCTCTCTCTGGACAGGTTTATTTTCAGGATCTTCCTTGTTCAGAGCCAGAGCTCAAGCTTTCAAGCTCATCACTCTCACCGATAATTGATCCTCATCCCTCCCCAGATGGTACTATGATTGCTTATGTGAGAGATTATGAGTTGCATGTTTTGAATCTCTTGAACAATGAACAGAAACAGTTAACACATGGTGCCAAAGGAAACACAGTGGTAAGTGCCAATCTGTTTAGCTGATTAACTATTGAGTGGCTGGATGTCATTTNTGAAGCATATGATTCAACTCAATTAAGGACATGCTTATTCCCAAGTACGTGGGATCTGCTTCATTTATATTTGATTGATCTATTTCTGGGGCAAATATCTGCTGAGCAGTGCTCTACAATTTCTTTTCTCCCCAGATTGGTTCCTTTCTTTTGGCTGAAAAAATTAGATTATGTACCAGAAATGGTCAAAAGGAAGCAAAGTCACGTACATGTGGCCCTGGCTGTCTGCTGCCTTGTTCTTTTCTTTCTTTAAAAAGAAAATGAAAACTTAAATCTCTATTGATTTTAATAAAGTAAGAATAATGAGTTTCAACTTTAAAGCAACAACGTTTACGAGGCCANTGCATCAAAATTTTGGCTGTATGAATGGAATTTTTATAGTTTATACGGCTTTATAAGTTTAAGTTCACTCTGGCATGTGGTGGATAACAATTTAAAATTTGTAATTTTGGATATATTAATGATGCTGTTGGCCCAAGTATGACACCAGTTTTTGATGTGTTGCAGACTCATGGCCTTGCTGAGTACATAGCTCAGGTGAGAATTTCGTTGAACTGCTTCCTTCCCTCATATGTATTTGTATATAAGTGCTATTTTAGTTGGGATTATGCTGATCATTACTTTTTTGTTAAGTTTGAAAAGATATTGTGGGTTTTGGAAACAAGATGGCAATTCTAAATACTGCACATGATTTATTGTTTCTTTATGGGTGTGTTTATAGTCTACTCAGACTTTCCAATTACGCTAATTACAGGAGGAAATGGAACGGAAGTCTGGGTATTGGTGGTCACTTGACAGTAAATTTATTGCGTTTACACAAGTTGATTCCTCTGAGATACCGCGTTTTAGAATTATGCACCAAGGAAAAAGCTCTGTTGGTTCAGATGCACAGGAAGACCATGCATATCCCTTTGCAGGAGCTTCAAATGTCAAAGTTCGCCTTGGGGTAGTTTCTGTTGCTGGAGGTCCTATCACCTGGATGGATGTTATTTGTGGAGGAACAGATCAACTTGGTGAAGAGGAATATTTAGCAAGAGTCAATTGGATGCACGGAAATATTCTCACAGCTCAGGTTTTGAACAGGTCTCACACCAAATTACAGCTCCTGAAGTTTGACATAAAGACGGGCCAAAAAAGGGTTATCCTGGTAGAAGAATCAGATTCATGGGTTAATTTACATGACTGCTTCACACCTCTAGATAAAGGTGTCAACAAATGTTCTGGAGGATTTATCTGGGCAAGTGAGAAAACGGGATTTAGACATCTTTATCTGCATGATGTTAATGGGAATTGCTTGGGTCCTGTCACTGAAGGTGATTGGATGGTTGAGCAAATTGCTGGTGTGAATGAGGTTTCTGGACTTGTGTATTTCATGGCAACTCTAGACGGACCTTTGGAATCTCACCTTTATTTTGCTAAATTATACCCAGATGGGAACCAATCTTTGGAGACTCCTGTGAAATTAACTCGTGGGAAGGGAAAACATGTGGCCGTGCTTGATCATAATATGCGCAATTTTGTTGATTTTCACGATTCACTCGATTCTTCCCCCAGGATTTTAGTTTGTTCCTTGTATGATGGAAGTGTAATTAGGCCTCTGTATGAGCAGCCATTAACAGTTCCTAAAATAAAACAGCTCCAACTTGAGGCTCCAGAGATAATTCAGATACAAGCAAATGATGGGACTGTACTATATGGTTCTTTATACAAACCTGATGAGACAAAGTTTGGACCTCCACCATACAAAACCTTGGTAAGTGTATATGGTGGTCCTGGTGTACAGTTTGTATCTAATTCTTGGATAAATACAGTTGACATGAGAGCACAATACCTCAGAAGCAAAGGCTTTCTAATATGGAAGGTGAGTATTCTTCTCCTGACCCCTCAAGCTTTATTCATAATGCAATCTTTTCATTATTAAGTGCCTGATCAATTCTGTTATAAACTGTTGTTCTTGTTTCTACTTACACCCTGACATATGTTAAAAGACCAAATGGAGGAGAGGAGCAACCTCTTGTTGCATGGATCATTCGTAATTTTGTGTAGCTTGGCTGCATTTATTTAGGTGTCAACTTCAGTCTGGTTTCCAAATTTAGAATAGGATTATGGTTGCTCGAGGGTTTTACTTCTTATCTCTTGTGGTTTATTTGAAGTTTTTGTTTTGGACAATATTAATGAAGTTATACTCCACTCAGTTATTTTTTATGTAACACTTTTCACAGATGGACAACAGAGGAACTGCTCGACGTGGATTGAAGTTTGAAGCTGCTATCAAACACAATGCTGGTCGCATTGATGCTGATGATCAGCTGACTGGAGCTGAGTGGCTCATCAAACAAGGGCTGGCAAAAGCTGGCCATATTGGCGTGTATGGTTGGAGCTATGGTGGTTATATGTCAGCGATGCTTTTGGCAAGATTTCCCGATGTCTTCCAGTGTGCTATCTCTGGTGCCCCTGTTACTTCATGGGACGGATATGATACATTTTACACTGAGAAGTACATGGGACTGCCTTCTGAGGATCCCACACGCTATGAACGCAGCTCTGTGCTGCATCATGTGCACAAGATGAGAGGGAAGTTGTTAATAGTGCACGGCATGATCGACGAAAATGTGCATTTTAGGCACACTGCAAGGCTTATTAATGCACTTGTGGCAGCTAGAAAGCCTTATGAAATATTGATATTCCCAGACGAACGCCACATGCCACGTTTTCATAAGGACAGAATATACATGGAAGAGAGAATTTGGGCATTCATAGAGAGGACTTTGTGAAGCAACCTCCTTTTTATATGTCATCTGTTTCTGCTGTTGTTATTTTCAGGGTAGAGAAGAGACTGTGAGCGTCAGTTTTCCTGCCAATGAAAGTGCATTTTTTCCTCATTTCTTTTTACATTGCTAACATCTGTTCTGGTGCCTAGACTTCATATTTCTGTTATGAATTTTCACTTTTGGTTTAGTTTCTTGTTAGAACTCCTGCATATGCATGGTTCAATTGAGCTTATGCAGGTCTGAGATTAAGGTTTTACATCACTGTATATGAATCTGGACAGTATAAAAAAATCTCGGATCACTTTTCAGTAATCATGATATGGAGAATTTGTTCACTAGGAGAAGTATTGATCTGATAATCAACTTTATTTGTCAAGGCTTTCAACTCGCTTTATGTATGGTTACTTATTTGAGATATTATATTTTTCAAGTGGTTTATTAATATTATCAATAATATTATAAATGCAACCAATCAATTCTTTACAATCTGATTTGATTGAATATTCGGTTAAATATTAATAGATACATAAGATAAATTATAATAAATAATTTAATAATTAAATTTAATTATATCAGATTGTATATATCTTATAATAAATAATCTAATAATTAAATTTAATTATATCAGATTGTATATGTTAAATATATGGCATTAAATCTCACTAATCAAAAAATGAGAAAGCATTAAGGCTACCTATTATCAGAAATGGCACAAATTGTTGTTCTTTGATTCACCTACTCTACCAAAGAAGCTAAGAAATTTGTGAGAAGATTGCAAGATTCCTTTTGTCTTTCGACTTCTCTTTGTTTTTTAAGCATTATATAATCCTTCAATATTTTAAACTATAAATATTCTGTATTAAATTTTTTTAATAATTTCATTGAAAAGAATGATTTTTTTTTTTT
>JANLJB010002158.1:14744-37513 GCA_026212285.1 Bursera cuneata | reverse complement strand
ACCCCCAGACGCCTCTCCTCCATGCACTGACTCGGGCTCAACCCACCCTCCACCATTTTCACTTCATAAAACACCTTTAAAGAAACTACTAGGAAAAGTATCAAGGCAATTGAACAATTATTTCTCTTCATTTTAGCCTGCACACCTATGTTTTCTTCCTTCACAAAAGGAATCCGATCAGTGATCACAATAACCTTAAAACAAGTTATAGATGGAGGAGGCCTTTTAGTCTTATTCAAAAAGCGAATGTGAGTGGAAACGCTTTGTAGCCAACTAGAGCCGCCAATGTCATCAGTTTCTCGGTAGTTGCTGGTAGTGGGAAAAACAATATGCCATTGGAAAAGAGAAAATTAATGTAAGAATAATTCTGTCAAGATAGGTGGCTAAGCAGTTGCAAGGCCCCAGCTCCTTTAGAAGCAACAACGAATCGGGATGCTTAGCCTTTGTTGAAATAAGAAGCCAATCCCATAATGAACAACTTTGAAAAAAAATATTTGGCTGCTAAAGCCCTGATGCTATGATTTATGTCATATGAAAAGCGTACTCGTTCAGAAGGGCGGAGGGAACTGAACTGGTTCGCAAGGGTCCATTATTTCGGCTTCGCCGAACTCGCACCATAGCCGTCCAGAGGCCCACTCATATGGGCCACAAACAGAACCATCAAAATCATGACGATACCAACCCATACCACCAAACATACGCAAGTGGCAAAGAAAGTTAAAAATTAGAGCACCATAGCCTTAGGTAGATGACTTTCAAAACAAGCATAGAGCAGTTGCTAAATTCTCTCATTTCACTTCTAATCTAATAATTCGCCAATCTAATCTATGTTAACCTCTAAATTATCATCAGGGTCTAACGCCACGGCTGCAGCTTGCCCGCCAATTTCGCATTATTTTGTTCAATACCCTTGAGATACGTTGGTTGGTCGCGAAGTTCTGCTTCCTTACAATAAAGCTCTATTGCACTCAACAGAAAGTTGATGTCAATTTCCCCATAGATAGTAAAGGGGGCAGATAACGTAGATCTCTCAATAATGTAGTTTGGTAAGTAATGGCTACATACATCAGAACATGAGGATTAGAACAAAATGAGGATCTTCCATCAGTTAACAATATTTCTTATTGTTTGCTCATGAAATGCTGTTATTTATTCACAAAATGAGGATCTTCCATTTGTTCATACATAAAATACATAAATGTAATTGTTATACAACTGACAGAAAACATAAAGCCTCATAAATAACTAGGAAAAAGCTTCATGGTATCCACATGAATTTCGGTATAAGATTGTTGTATATATAACTAGAGGAAGCAACTGGCAATACAGCAGGCAGGATCAACTTTCATGGAGTTGTGATACCTAAAAGAGGAAAAAGTAAAATAGGTATTGCTTAATGTGATTAACAAATATTGCATTGATAAAGAGAGCAGAATTAATCATTGATATAGGTGAACATATGCTTAGTTGATTCAGCAATTAACCATGCATATTGATACTTGACTAGCTGTTAGTCAGCAGAAACCAGGGCCAGTTCTCAGGTTTTGAAATTATGTGATGAGCGAGAGGGAAGAGCTTACTCCCACGCTTGTAGTGTGGAGGGACCCTCCTACCGCAACCTTCAATAAGGCGAATGGCACGATTGACGTCGATAAGAGCAGCCAAGTTAGTTAAGCACAGGGCAGACACACTCCTTATTGCTAACCCTGACGCGCTCACAGTACGCTGGTGTAGGAAGCTTGCCATAGAGAACTGGCTTGCACTCGTTAGGTCCAATCCTCCTCTCTTCCTTGCACTAAGCATCACTAAGCACTTCACTACTTGCCATCTTCACTTCCCACATCCCTACAACACCGACAACTACTAAAACCATATCATATACATATATGCAAGTGTCTATGTATGGGTACAAAGCATAGCTTTTCACATTAATTGGTCGATGTAAATATTGGCACTATAAGCTAGCCAGCGGGGACTTACATATATATATATATATATATATCTAGCTGTTTCTTTAAAGTTCATTTGTCCTCCAATGCTAAGAACAATAAATGTATGGTTAAAATACCATTAATCTTAAAATTTAAACTATAAATAAGTCTACTAGTAATTTTCAAGGTCTCATGGATCCGTAAGCGGAAAAACTTGATATGATTGAATGATTTAATTGTAAAAAGTGCAATAAGTAGAAGACACCATATTAAGAAACCAGTTGACCTAAAAAAATTAAATTATAAGATAAATGCCTTACATCAATGTTTGAATCTAGCAGAACAATAGCAGTGACATCCGAGTCCAGTAAGCTTAAACCTTGGTAGCTTGCAAAGTTTATGCAACCAGACAAAACTTGGAAATTATTCTCGTGTGCTTATGCTTGTAATAATTAACAGAGTCTAATGCAGTGCCTAATCGATCGATAATATGGTGAACTTCATGTGAAAAATAATCATTAACGAAACTTGGTCAATCTGTTGGTTGAAGGCAGGAAGTTTCCATGCGTTTCTTTGAGAGCAGAAGATACTTCATTTATTTGGCTAGGTTGTTGTTTCTCTTGAAGAAAAGTAACTGATTGATGTTAGTTTTACTTTGACTGATTGACTATGAAGCAGTGAAGCAACTATTAGAGATAGACGAGATTTTTATCCTCTTATGAGCCCCTCTTTTCGACTCGACAATAAGCGACCCCTATCGCCATTGAGGTTTTACGGCCTTTCTAAGTAAGTCGATCGATCGGCTAACTGTTAACAAAGACTCTTAGAACTTTTTCATAGATACCCCATAAATTTTTTTTATGCACTTCATCAATCAGTTTTCGTTTATACGATATTTGCAGTGAGTTAGAGACATTAATCAATCGTATACATAAAAAATAGACACATCAAAGACTCATTCTCAAAGGGGTCCTGAATCATGATGATCAATTTAAAGTTTTATTAATTTGATTTGATAAATATTGGTTACTATTTTCAGCGTTTCAAAATGGCTTTCGCATTAAGGACCTTATTAGAACTCGATCAACATCGATAATGGCAGTGTAGCGAGTGGCTGAAGTTTCTCCTGTTTACCATTTCACTTCGAAGAAGCTTTGCTTTTTGAAAATATAAAGTACTCAATCCCATCAGGAACACCTTAGAAATGTACCTCTTTAGATAAACGAGGGGCCATCGCTTAAGCGCAAGGACAGTTAATGCGCATTACCATTGTGCTCAAAAGTCAGAACTGCTTGGAGATGGTACAAACACAATAGGTCTGAAAGAAAAACTTTGGTGCATCGATTGGAGAACATCAATCACGGGGTGTGTGCCAGTCACGCACTGAAGTACTTAGAAACATATAAGTGACAAAAGAATATATGTAGAATTATAAATAGAAACGCTGTAGATAGAACATTTTAAAAAACCAAAAGCAGTAGCATAAAATTGATTTGTATCGAGTCAGTAATGGATACAGAAACCCAAATTGCTTCAGTATTGATAATACTTTACAGCCATTGTCAACAATACATAATAACTGCTTATTAACAGTGAAACGATTGGAAACTTATCCGAGTTCTAATGTCATATTCACACAACAGAACCCATATAGTCACCACTGACATCAATCTCAGATTCAATGTCACCCTCTAAATCATCAGCGTCTGATGTCCCTGCAGCATCTTGCCCACCAACTTTGGCTCCCGCACCAGGCGTTTGTGCCTCTCGTATGATGCACATTATTTCTTCAACACTCTGAGTTGGTTGGTCACGTTCCATTTCCTTATAGTTTGTTTTCTCAATTTCAATTAGCTCTTTGGGCAAATTTTTTAGAAACCAAGGATGCTGCTTGATCTCTGGGATAGTAATCCTCTTCATAATAGGATAAGACAGGATTAGTATACATAAATAGTTAAAATGTTTATCTACACGAAAAAAATTTCTCTTTTCACATATAAATATATAATGAAATTGGAAAAATAATAAAAATAAAGTCTTCAGATACAAAATTCTTGAAAAAGGAGTTTACCTTAGATGGGTCAGCAACAAAAATCTGAGAAAGGAGTTTCCTACATTCTGCAGACACACGTACATAGTCGGGTATGGAATACTGAACACTCCTTATTCTCTGTTAAGATAAAAAATTAAAGTATAGCATCTAAAATATGTTGGAGAAAGGAAGAAGATTCTACAAATTATAGAACTATTGAGTAGATGAAACGCACATCAATGGTCTTACGGAAATTTCTAGGATCCTCAGGATCTTCAAATGGATATGCACCCACTAACATCACGTAAAGTGTTACACCGCATGACCAAACATCTGAAATCTAAAAATGGCACAAACCATCAAATTAACAAAAAATGAGGAAAGACTAAAAACAAACTCATTATCATTATTAGGATAAGCCATAAAACAACTTGACTGAGAGGTACCAGATTATACAGGCACTTGAGTAATGCTGTCAATTTTAGAAGTTAATACATTTTAGGATGAATACAATGAACAGACAATATCACAGCATAGATCCAGAAGCTCAATTATTTTTAACCAATTCATGAGTTGACATTTCATGTTTGTACATAGGGAGGATGGAATGAGATTGTGGTAACAGAAATGACAAAGGAAAAGAAAATAGCAAACAGACACTGATATATTATTGCCCAGATATAAGGCAACACAGAGCCTGAAAGTCCAGATCAAGGCAAAACTTACTTTCCTAACATTATAGTATTTCTGCACCCAGTAACAAATGCTTTTACGTTTAGTCACTCAAGATGAGTGCTTTGTAAGATAAGACTATAAATGCTAGATTCGTTGTGTCAGAGTAGGGATAAGACTATAAATGCTAGATTCCTTGTGTCAGAGTAGGAAAAAGATAAGGTTTTATCTTGATGCATCCTGGGTAAGAGGCTAGTTCGATAAAAAGGATATGATTTTCATTCCAATAGGTAGAAGTTCATGGAGACACCAAGCTTGATAACTTTAGAGGTTGTTTCAGACATATGGGTAATAAAGATCTGAAGGGATCCTGGAATAATGTTCTCATGATGACAAACTACATTGCAGAAAGAAACCTAGGGGATAGAAACATTTTGCGCTTACGTACATAATTACAATATATAATCATCTATATCTCACAATCAAATAAAAGAACCACAAATTTATTCTCCATACTTTATAGGACGTTAAAACACAAAATACCATTTCAGAGTGTTTAGTTGCAATATCTGATACTATATACCTTGCCATCATATTCCTTCCGTGATAGGACCTCCGGGGCAATGTAAGCAGGTGTTCCAACAGTTGATTTAGGTTGTGAGTGCAATAACCCAGACTGCAAGATGTAAAGAAATAAAAATGAAAAACTAAGAATTAAATTTCCTAAGGTAATTAATTTTATGTATATATGAGAGGAGAAAAGAAGAGAAACAATAAAGCACCACAAATATTTTCCAATAAACAAGCTGTATGTGAACTAGAAACATTAACCTTAGAGTAACCAAAGTCGCATATTTTAAGACGAGGTGTTGGACTTCCATCCAATAGTGTGTTTTCCAACTTCAGATCCCGGTGGCAAATTTCCTACAGTAGAAGTAATAGTGACATAAGTTAAGATAGAGATAAATACATAATATGTGATGCAAAACACAGATATCATACCATGGAATGACAGTAGCTGACTCCAGATATTAGCTGTTGCAAGAAAAATCTTGCCTGTGGTGAAAAAGATGTGCCAACAGACAAATAATCAAGACCACAACCAGACACATCAAATTCAAGGAAAAGGGCCCAAAATATCAAATAAAAGATGCAAGCTCCATAACACAAACCTCATCTTCACTAAATCGACCAGCACTGCATATTCTTGCAAAAAGTTCACCACCAGCTGCATATTCCATGACAATTGCCAAATGAGTTGGGGTCAATAAGACCTGCAAGAAAACACCCATAAAAGTGATGTCTTCTTTATATGCATGTCTAACTAATAAAAATCCTACCGTCCCCCAAATTAATCAAGTATAGAATACAAAAAAAATATTAATCTCTTACCTCTCTGAACCTGATGATGTTTGGATGCCTCAAAGATCTGTGGTTGATAATTTCCCTCTGAACATTCTCATCAATCTGAAACCAGAAACAAAATTTATAGTTCTTGTGAAGTATCTTCATTTCAAATACTGAATACTTGAGTCTTGACATTTCCTCCATTTATAACATCTAGCAACCACAAGGTGAACCTAATTTGTGAAGTAGCCCTATTTATTAAAAGACTAGCTCTACAGACACCAGAAACAAGAACATAACATGCCCAGCGCCAAGGCCAGCTGATATAATTCCAAGTACTTAAAATGTGACAGAAACCAACTTGCTCTTGGCACATTGCAAAAATCATCCCCTTCTTATGCAGGTACAACTAGAAATGTATAGAATAATGTTTCAACCGATAAAGCATACATAAAGAGGAAAATGTGATTCATCCTCATTGAATAAAAGGAAAGAATTCACTTATTTTACTAAACGTTGAATGAGCATTTCTTCAAAATCCCAAATCGTCCGTCAGCTCCATCTCAAATACAAAAATATTACTTTTTTTGATAAAAACAAATGCACAAATATTAGATTAAGGTGCCATATTAACAAACATTATATTGACAATGTTCTCCTATAATCTAAGAATTAATTTCTCTCATGCTCCTCCAAAACAGAATATTTCTTCTGACCAGAAGATGCTTTTCAACATCTTCTGGTATTTAGTCTACAAGCAGCAAAAGCCAAAATGCTTGATCACAACACAACAGCTCTAAACGTGAGATTCAACAATTGAAAAACACACAAGAGAAGGATTTCAAACAGAACACTGTAACACATTTCTGTAAATCAGTATTAAACAGAAAAATATCTCTCAGTTTCAAATAATCCATCAAGTAACTCAATAAGCAAATATTCAATATCACTCCCAATATGCAGGATTGTAAATATTAGATATCTAAATAGAAGATTGCTTACCTTCTTCCCTCTTTCTATGTATTTGACCGCAGCGAGTTCCTTAGTCTTCTTATCCCTGACCAACCTCGCCACCCCAAAATTTCCTGACCCGAGCTCTTTCAATGGCTCATATCTCTCCTCCATCCCAATCCAACACCAGTCAACACACTAACAGCAGAGATATAATCTTCCAAAAGAAGCAAAATCACAAAAAAAACTCCTAGAAATCCCCAAAAACTAGAAGTAACAATAACTTACAAATCCAAAACCAACAGAGCACGACCCAAATGGCTTATCTACAACTAAAAAGACTCAAGCGAAGAAAACGAAGATGAAGAAAAATAAAGAGAGAGTATGCACGAAAGCAAGAAGAGCAGAAGACCTCTCAAAGTCTCAACAACCCACCCTTATATAAAACAAATAAATACTTAACCTTACAGTACAAACTAACCAGAGAGGAAAGGAAAAAATAATATAAAGATATTTAAGACAAATTTTAGGTAACAAGTAGTAAGCCAAACGACAGCGAGATGTGGAATGAAACGAGAAGAGTTAAGTGAGAGTAAGAGTGCAAGTCCTGAAGCAGTGAATCTGACCCAAACTCGGGGTCGTCGTAGTTTATGAAATCTAGGCGTGGTTTACAACTCAGACAACGACGCGTATTATGTAAAGGGTGGCTTCCAAATGTCGGCTTCTAAAGACACGGATACTGACATACTATTTATAGCTTATGTACGTATCTCAACACGTGGTTGCTATTTTTAATTCTGGGTTGGCCCGTAGATTGCGTCTTTCACCAGTCGCTTTCGGTGTCCTCAGTATACATAAGACAAAAATGTCTACCGTTATCGAGTTGACATTTCTTTTGCCGAGTAGCATTGGTTGGTCTTGATGGGTTTGGTGGACTAGGCAGTAGACAGATAGGCCATGTTATTGGGTCGAGTGGTTAGTTGGGCCGGCCCATATCGTCGGGTCCCACGTTTTGGTGGGTGATAGCAGCTTTCGTCGTACAATGGCCTACATCTTCTCAACTAGGATTTATAATGCACAAGTCGTTTTAAAGGATGTAAATTAAATAGCAAGAGAAAGTAAGATAATCATTTTATATGTGTTGTTGATCTGAAGCACTTGGAGCGTCCAGATGGATGGTCTGATTTGACTTGCGTGCCTACCTTTTTGATCAACTACTCAACTTTAATGTCGGTCTTGAATCCCAACGTGTTGACCATATCTTAAAACCTGATTAAATGGTCATTTTGGGTCTAGAGGATTAGGCAAGAAGTGTTATTAAGGACCCACAATGAAGATATGGACTTCATATGCCTTCTAAATGAGATAGAGCAGGCTGGTTTTTTAAAGACAGTCCAAAAAAATTCAGGGCCTGGATTTATCCTATTCTCGTCCATCCTACATGGAATACGAATGTTTAACACCAACAAAAATCATAGATGTCGGCAGGGTGAGGGAGAGATCTATCATTATCAATCACACGCCTTGAGTGAAGAACCATGGACATCTGTCTCATATATCGTAGAGTTTGGTCCAATCCCTCCAACAACGCAATCTAGAAGCAGCTGTGTTGCCTCGAGCAAATAATGAGGTCCAAATCACCTTCTGGAATGCTATTACGTATGTGCAACTGTGAACTACTTGAAGCTTTTTACTACAAACATGAAACCTTTACGACTCTAATCAAAGATTACCGAAAGCTCCTTTAGCAGTGTATAGCTTTTTGATTAACCACCAGCAATTGCGACTTTGACCGTTCACGCATGCATTGCCTTGAGGCTTGAACCTCTTTCGCCGTCAATTCTTCACCCAATTCTTGACAATTATCAACTATAATGGTCGGTTGCTTTTAGAGCAGTTAACCGTTCAAACGAAATTCACTCACTTGGAAAAGAAGCTAGACCCACCTAGAGTTGTGAATCATCATCACTGTGAAAGAAATCAAATAAGAAAAGAAAAAGCTTAAGGAGACAATGTCAAGTAACAGTAACACCCATTTATTCAAAGCAAATGGATCTAAATTCTCCAACCGACAAAGCAGCTTGATGCTTGCATTTTAATATGAAAAAGTAAATAAAGCGAATAGGGAACACAATCACAAGCAATTAAGAACAAACTTCACATGGATTTTGTCTAATGCGAGTCCAATGTGTCAACTTCCCCCGTGTGAGAGAAAGCCTGTGCTTTGAATGGAGCCAACCCTAAGAAATATTTACAAGCACGTAATAATATAGTTTTCAACAAATATTACTAGCCGTGCATGCATGATCTTCTAATAACCAATCAACTTCTGAAACGCTTCATAACTATTGATAGGATTTTTTTTTTGGCTAATTTATGAATAATATTGGTAGGTATAACCAAATCGGTAGTTGTTTTGAATAATTCATCTCAATTTATGAATAATTTTTTAATGGTATCATTTAATGGAATCATTCATCTCAATTTTGATTGAAAAAGTTATATATTGAAACAATATAAATGTCAAAGCTCTATGACTTTTTCGAATTATAAAGATATATCAAACAACAATTCGTTATGAACTTCGAATTCTTTACCAGAAAGTCTTTGTTAACATATAGCACCAAACATATTAAAGA
Organism: Bursera cuneata; assembly: GCA_026212285.1. Lineage (NCBI taxonomy): Eukaryota > Viridiplantae > Streptophyta > Magnoliopsida > Sapindales > Burseraceae > Bursera > Bursera cuneata. Next base: position 27,941 of record JANLJB010002158.1, on the reverse strand, counting down.
AACCAGAAACCCACTTGCAGCCCACAGGGCCACAGCTTCCCGTGAGATGCAACCAGGGACAATACGAAAGGAACAGGCTAAGCTAGCAATAGACTCCAATTCTACCTACAACAACTAATTCATGGTCCTGGAAATTGGGCGCACTGCAATCGGTCGGTTGTCCGGTTCCCAAAACTATTTTGATTCCGTCAATGAATGGATCAAAATGGCACAAGGAAGCACCTTAGTATTTTTATATAGCCCAACAAGGCCATGTGACTGGTTGGAGTATTCATTAGCAATAGAATTGTACAAATCTCTCCTTTAATGATGCACATGTATTGCTTAATAAGTGTCACAGACACCTAGAACCTCAGAAGCTTGTTTAATGATTCTTCTTTGTCTTCTACGTTTGTGGGGACAGATACGAAACAAGATGGTCCTATTACATTGGCAAATCGTGGCCGAATCGTATTGTGGAAGCCGATCAACCGAACGATGTGTAGAAATAGCATCAAATGATCAAATCTTAAGTTAGGGTTCTTACCAGTTGACTTGTAAATCGGTTAGATGATAAAAAATAAATAAATTATAATTTGAAAATATTCTTTTAAAATTTGATTATTTTCATACTTATCCCAAAGATTTATTGATTTTTGAAGCTTTCTTTAACTCACATTTATAACACAGATATTTTTATAAATCATACTCCAAATTAGCTAATCCTTAAATTCTACCTCATTTAAAAATTTTATTATAAAAATAATAAAATCAATTTAAAAAAAAAATTATTTAATTGTATATTCAAATACTATATTATTAATTTAAGGATATTAAAAATAACATATCCAAAATAACGTGATATTATTTTAAAGTTATTATATCATTTATGATACCGATATATTTTATATTTATCACGTTGAATCTATATCATTTGAATAAGAAATCATAAAGATACTTTGGATCATAGTATTATTCTTATCCACTACATAATTATCAATTAATTTCACATATCTTAGGATTAAATTGAGGATAAAATTATAATAAGAATAATTATTATGAGAATTTAAGTAAGGAAAATATTTGATTAAATTAGAATATATATTTTTGGATGTTTAAGATTGAATATAATATATAGTTGTAAAAATAATTTAAATCATTTTCTTTATCTACAAAATATGGTATTAATAAATCATTTCCTTCTATCTATCTCAATATGTTCAAAAAAGAAATTATTATTATTATTATTACAAAATACATATAAACACATGACGAAAGTATCCAGTTTAATGTGAAAGTGGTAATGTATTTTTTTGAATTAACAACACATTCTAGAACTCAATATGAAAATTTGTGGTCCTTCACATTCTATAGTATTCTTCACAAGAAGCAATTGAATCAAAGTAATCCAACTTTCAATTCCGTGCCAAAACACGATTGGGGTAGTCCATTTCTTGCACCGAACAACTATGACTAGAGAATCAAAAATTAATTTCTAATAGGCTACCGAAAAGTGTCACAGTCAATTCAATCTCAATTCTCAATGAGCATCCATGATAGACCCGTGACCGCCCATGTGAATTGAATTCAGAAGACAAAGCTAGGATTCCCAACAATTTCCAAATAGTAAACACTATTATTATTTACCTTATTATTAAAGTATTTCATTAAATAAAAAGAACCGACTTTATAATAAACAAAAAAAATAAAAAATCTTAAATCTGAAATTAAATAATTGTGGACAAGGAGATGAATTTATCGGGATGAAAGAATATTCCCGTAACGTGGCAAACACGTGCAGCGTTCCCTACCACTCCCTATATTTTCTGCTCCCCGCTTCAGTTTCGTTGTTACTCTTTGACAACAGAACAAAAACATTAACCATAGCGACAGACAGCTTTGCGAATTTTCTCTTGGAGACACCGGGCCACAATCTTAGCAGTCCGATCAGCTCATCGCCAAACCCTAACGCGCCGGCTATTTCTTCATCGAATTTAGCTAGCAGTCACCCATCTCTGATCTCTTGAAATTTTCCGTCCTTTTTTTTTTTGGTTGTAACTAAAATTGAATAGAAAGCAATTAGAAGTCGCACTGCGACGCGGCATTCCCCGGCCGATTGTTTTGGCGGTAATTTATTTATTTAATTTATATTTAACATTGCTATTTTTGTTCTGAATTTATTTTTTAATTACAATAACTTTTTGTTCGAAAAATTTGAATAATTATCGTGGTTTACTTTATTTTCGGAATTTTTTTTTCTGAATTTCGTGATTAAAATTTAAGTGTTAGGAAGTGTGTGGTACATATATATATACAAAAAATTCAAGAAATTATGGTGTTTTATTTTTGTTCTTGTTGTTCTTATGGGTCTTTGCGTCTCTTCGTTCTTTTGTTTTTCCTCTTTGTTGTTTCTTCGGAAACGGGAGGAAAAATAAAGAAACGAAGAGGAGATTAAATCTGGGATTTTGTGTGTATGATTTACTTGAATTTCCTTTTAATGTTTGTTTCTTAATTGTTAAGCACTGGAAAAAGAGAAACAACATTATTGTGAATTTCATTTATTTATTTTTTGCTTAGATGAGTACCCATCTTCTTTTATTATTGTTCTTCTCAACCCTTCTTCTTGATATATTAATTTTGAATGGTGGTTGTCGTTTTCAAACACTATGTTTTACAAATTAAAGCAAAGAATTTTATTTTATTTTTTATTTTTATTATAAATATTATTGGGTTTATTTTTCTGCTTACTAATAGCATGAATCTGGGTTCCTGTGTAATTTGAAGGAATAACATGGAGGTGGTGTCCGAAGCAATAAATTGTTACTGAAGAAGTCTAGGCGCTGTATTCTGGTGCATTCGGCTTCTTTATTTTTTCTTTTGGTTGTTGCTTCTTTGGTCGATAATGGGCTGTTTTCAATCTAAAGTAGCAAGACAGTCCCCTGGGCATGAGGACCCTGTAATTCTCGCTTCACAAACTGCTTGTAAGTAGCTGTTTACTCTCTGTTTCATTGAAATGAGAATGGATTATTGTGGTTCGTCTTCCTTATTTTTTGGTTTTAGTTTCAACAAATAATGGTTCCATGCTGCTTTGATTGATAGTTAAGTATTCCAAACGTTATCGTTTAAAGGTGAACTGATAACAAATTGGACGTCGAGGAGCAGAATGCCTTCTATTTTTGAATTTTTGTTTTGCGTTTTGATTTGTAATGTATAAATGTTTTTCTTGACATATTAATTGTGGTTAAAGGGGAAAAAATCTCAGATGGGAGATAGCGTTCTAAATGTAGCTTGGCTTAGTGTTATGTTGAAAATATGTATTGAGTTATAATGAAAAAAGGTAGATTGGTTTTCTGTTTGAGAGAACCATGGAGTGGAAAAAGGTGTACTTCCTGCTGATTGTAATGATGTCAATAATCTTCTCGCCACTATGGAGTTTTCTTATGCAATCCATTCTTGTGACTGTTTCTTTCCTTGCCTGTTTTTGCCTATTTGCATGTGTGCACCCATTTTGGTTGTAGTAAGTTGTATTGATCTTCAATGATTTTTCTGATCTCCAGTTAGTGTTAGTGAAGTTGAAGCACTTTTTGAACTGTTCAAGATGATCAGCAGTTCTGTCATTGATGATGGATTAATAAGCAAGGTATTTTGCGGTGCATAATTGCTTGCAACTAAGATCTTTCCTCGTCTATCTACATATATGCATATGCATATAAAAATATATACATTACATATAATGATGCATTAGCCCCGTTTGTGGGCAAATAAATTAAATAGCACTGTCTTTGCTCATTAGATATCTTAGTCCCATGGATGGCAATTCACGACAGTCAGTCATTTTCCCTCAACAAACCCACTCCACCCCCTGTCAACAAAAAGAAGATTAATGGGGAAAGAAAAAGTCTGCTGGAGTAACATAGGCCATAGGGTTAGGGCTAAGATACAGGGGAGGATTTAGGTTATGTTTGAAAGAGATCTGATAATTGATTGTTGGCTGAGAAGCTGGTTGCCACAAGAAATTTATGTGGTCATACAGTTTAGAATTACAGATCTATTGAAAAGTGCTAGTGATGCTTTTGCAGGTAGGTAGCCTTTTAGGATTCACTATATTGAGTTCAACATATTTATTTTTCTTGAACCATGCCAATCTAATTTTCGCCTTATTCACAGCTTATTTGATATTGAATTACAATTAAAGCAATAAGTAGACATTCGTATGTCGATTAGGATTCGAGATGTTTTACATTTGATATTAAAGGTTTCTTGTGTGTATGCAGGAAGAGTTTCAATTGGCGCTCTTCAAAAACCGAAAAAAGGAGAATCTGTTTGCCAACCGGGTATCTGTGATAACCTGCACTACTAGCAATACACACCTTGTCAATTTTTGTATTTGTTCTGAGATTCTGACATTCAATAATTTGTGTGCAGATCTTTGACCTGTTTGATGTCAAACGGAAGGGAGTCATTGATTTTGGTGACTTTGTTAGATCTCTCAATGTCTTTCATCCGAACACACCGCATGAAGACAAGATCGATTGTAAGTTGGCTGAATCTGATTTGCTGACTTTCAATTATGTGAACTTAGAATGTTGTGTTTTTCTTTTATTATTATATGTAATATTTGGAATCACTTTGCAGTTGCATTTAAGCTTTACGATCTGGATAGTACTGGATTTATTGAGCGTCAAGAGGTACGTTGGTGGTTGTTCTTTTCATTTCCTCTGTCAAAGCAAGTTTTGGACCCACTTTATGCTTTTCTCTGGAAACTTATTTGACTAGGCTTGAGAATTAGATCATTAACTCCATGGCGCAATTGTCAACCTCAGAAGCTTTTTTCTACAATTCAATAGAGTGCTATAGGCCTTGTTGCTCCTTTTGTCTTTAATTTGTGATGGTTGTTGGTTATCTTGCAACTAAACATTTTGCTCTCCCATATCAGAATGAGTATCCTTCCCAAGCTTAATTTGGTTTTCTGAATGTGCTGGTTAGCTTAAATTGCAGTCTAGATAAGTGGTGAAGAAATAACAAAAGTTGTCGTACATATATCAGATATCTTTGTTGATTCAGTTATCCGTTACTTAACCATCTTTGCAGGCAACTTCATTATATGTGATTTTGGCAGGTCAAGCAAATGCTGATTGCACTTCTATGTGAATCTGAAATGAAGTTAGCCGATGAAACCATTGAAATCATACTTGATAAGGTGAGCTAAAGTTGCTGGATTTTAACGTACCTGACACCTGCTGTGACATTTCTTTCTCAACACCCTCTGAACAATATCTGAATATATTGTTATTAACAATTGGCTATAAGAAAAAAAAAAAAAAAGAGAGAAAGAAAGAAAGCTTTTGGCTTAACCATTATATTCTATTTAAAAAAATTGATTTGAGTTTGTGGATTTGTGCGGTTTAAAGATAAAAGATAATCGGTGTAACGTAAGTGTTGTGTGGGATTTTATGGGGTTTGATAATTATAGTTTGATTCAATTTTGATCTATTGATTTATGATGGAAATCCACATGCTCATTTAAGGCAATAATCCTTTTCCAATCATCTTTTTATATTACTTCTTTGTATGTTTGAATTTAGCTTTTGCATTTATTAGCACCTTCAGTTTACCATGTTTGAACTCTTGTCCATAGACTTTCTTGGATGCCGATGTGAACCACGATGGCAAGATAGATAAATCTGAATGGCAGAATTTTGTTTCTAAAAACCCTTCATTATTAAAGATCATGACCCTACCCTATTTGAGGTACGTAAAGAGTGTAGCTTTTTTCTGACGACGTTACACACTAATCTCATTAGCTTCTTGCTGATATCAACTTTCCTAATTTGAATGCAGGGACATCACAACCACTTTTCCTAGTTTCGTATTTAACTCAGAAGTTGATGAGATTGCTACATAATATAAACAGGAGTTAGCTTGGGAATGACTGCTAATTCGTGTGGAATCCTGTGTTTGATTCTTGAAATTTAACTAGGGAGAAGGGAGCTGTGCTTGGATGAAAGGCTGAGTATAATAAGTTTGAGTACTCGGTTAACTCTGTAAAGCTCTTTAATGGAAGTGATGTTTGTCTAGTTATTTTTTACTCATTAGTGTTTAATGGTGTAGATTTAGAGTGAGATTGATTTTTTTTTTTTCCTCGGTTTCATTCCGTCTGCATGGATGCAAAGGTTTTCTTTTCTTCTTAAGATAGAATGTATATAAAAAACATAGACGTAGCTCTCCAGAACATTGTCATTGTTTAAGCCGTTGAAATTTGTTTTGAAAAGCATTCTTTCAGGTAGCATATTTGAACCCAATCTTCAACTTCAAATGGTTTTGAGAATTTCCACGAAAAAAAAATGGAAACACAACACCGTATTCATAAAATTCACAAGATGAAGCCGAACTAAAACTTGACTAACTATAAGACAATGGTTTGTCTACCTTTATATTTCATCACCACCAACCACCTTTATCATCTTAAACACATCTCCTTGCTATTCGTCCAAGTGTGTTATCTTTGCCTGCTTCAATACATTAGGGTCAACACCCACTCTTCTCAGCACTTGGTGACCCAACATCGAGGAAAACTGGATCATCTGATCTTGCTCTACCACTTCAATAAGAAATTGGTTGATATTTAGAGATTGGGAGCTCAGCCCAACATGCAAAAACTCTAACAGTTAATGGTGGCCCTAGTGCCTAGTTATTTACTCCACGGAGAAACATGTCTTGTGTACCTAATTAAATTAACAGGTACTGGCTCAAGCATCGTCTAAGAAAGAATGGCTTCACTTAAATAACTTTAAAATTCAGTTAATTACCAAATTGGGTCAAGCAGAGGCACGATTCTAAGTCACGCTAGTATCTTGGTACTTAATATTTCTCCTTTGGATTTATGTGCTTCCGCTTTTAGGTAGTATTAAAACATATTATTAGTATTACTCTTCAGAAAATTCTGATCATGGCCATTGTGTTATTTAATTATTTATGTTGTCATAAGTGGTCTTCCCAAGCATGATGGATGGAACCATTGACTGTTGCCTGTGGGCTAACCATAAGCTAGATGCTGAAGAGCAAAACTACGATGGCAATGGAATTGAATAACCTTTCTTAGCGACCAAGGGCGAAAACAATGGAATATGGCAACGTGGTAAAACCTGCGAGCATTCGGAATATGGCGGTGGCCGACATAATTACGATAGATATTTAACCTATAATTTGTCTAAGGATAATTATGTGCCAATCTATATTCTACCCTATTTTTCCTAATGGTATGTTCCCACCTTTTAAAGTAATCCATAATCAAGTTCAAAAGCATGCACTCTGCTTGCTTGCAGTGAATAGAAAGAAAGTATCATGTGTTGAAATATGCTGTTGCGTATTCATAAATTTTTTCTTAGCTGAACTACATTATTAATGTAGATAAATTTTAATGGTATGAATAAATTTTATTAATAAAAAAATTATTAAAAGGATCTCCACATAAAATAATTATACTAAATATAATTTGCATCAAAAGATCTCACTCTTCATTTGGATCGCTTCATTATATTCTGTCTCTTATAATATTATTTTTTAAAATATAAAATAAAATTATTTAATAAAAAGGACAATAACCATCGATATATTATGTATGGTTATAATAACATTAAATATTTTAAGAATAAAAAAATCAAATATGTTAAAAAATTATACAAATCCCTAATTTTAAATAATTATTTTAAAATTTTTAATCATACCTTTGTAACCTAAACTTATATGATCTTTTAAAATGAAAATAAGGAAAACTTATAAAATTAAATGTATGATTTATTGATCAAGTGATTAAAATAAATGATTAAAAGTTTGATGAAATTGTCCTTTTGAAGAAAGAAAAGTTTTTTAATTGTATATAGATAGGCTGCTAAGGGAAATGGAATAAAGGTTATGACAATTTGACTTAAAAGTTATGATAATTTGATAAATAGATATTGATTTTTTAAAATTAATATAAAATCATATCTAAAAATTATGATAATTTTAAAAATAATTATTAATTTATAAACATACTTAATTTTTTTTTTTTTTAAAATCAGGCTACAGCCTGGCCAAGCCCACAGATGGTTCCGCACCCATGGATACGCCAATGCCATCCCGCCGCTAATTTCATATCATCTTTCAGTCTTTACATTAATTAGTTACTTTCTCCATTTGACCCCAAATCCCAACATTCAAATTGAACACGAAACCTTTTAAATCTTGTTCTCTTTTATACAATATTGAATTAATTTGGTTATACAGCAAAGACAACAGGATTATTCTACATGAGAAAGACGAAGCCTTAAGATTAAGCAATTACTGCAGCATGTTTGAGCATAGCTCTCAGACAGTACGACGTCTCCGTTTGTACCATTTTCTCATTTGATAAGAAAAAATGGGTATAGACACAGGGCATAGGATTCCAAGCAACGAGCAGAAGAGCCGCAAATGTCCAGGAGGTGAAAGTGATATAATCGCACTATCATAGGTAATCGCCATTGCCAATATGGCAACATACAGATCCCAAAACAGAGGATACCCGTTTGTGAGTATCATGAGAATGAACAAGGATGTGAAAAACCCTGCACTGTTGAAAAGCGTGAACAAAATGAAACCAACGGTACTACAAGAAGCTAGAATTGCTTGACCTTTATTGGATCCTTCATCTGTAACCCCACCTGGAGGGCTTAGGACAGCCTGGTAAGTCGCCGTTGCCATCAATACAGCTACCACTAACAAATCCGACCTTACTCGATCTGGGCTACTCTTATTAAAGTCAAACTTGAAATAAGCTTCCCAGTTTAGTATTTGTTCCCGGGACAAATTTCTTGGTTCAGATTGGGTTTGATTTTGCTGTTCTTGCATAGCAGGAGCGATATCATTCAAGAGGTTACCTCTCTCTGCACCAGCATCTCTGAGAAGCCTTTCAATGTTATCATAGCTGAATTCACATGGAATAAGTTGAACAAGATCCAACGGTGTTAGACGACTATCGTTCTTTTCATTTATTTGCACCAACCCTGGATTTGTAATGTTGCACTTCAACACTAGTTCTAAGATCTGACATTTAGTACAAACATAAATCAATATACATTTAACTTTTTGAATCATGAAAACAAAAAAGAAATATTTGTATATTATTTTAAGTATATATTATATAAGTACAAATAACAATGGCAGATGACATATAATATCTCCCTTCTAGAGGTTGATAACTGGCTACCATATTTCATTCATTCGAAGAGGGTGGTTTTCATATAAATTAGATTCTTTTCTACTATTATTAAAGAATTAATTAACGTCAGCTCTCTTCAGACTAATATCAAGCATATACAAATTGGTATATCGTAAAATAATTAGAAGATGGATAATTAAAAATTAATTCAATAGCACACATCTATGCAGATAGATAGTAACATAGATAATTGGAAGATATTCTTGAAATTTTGATAGTAAGAATTAATAGAAACTTACCTGACGATTTCTTCGAGCTGCAGCTAGATGGAGGACGGTGTTTCCTTCCCTATCCTTCATGTTTAATATTTCGGGCCGATTGTTTTCCTTTACCCACCCCACCAAAGTTTCAAGAGCTTCGAACTTGTTGTTTTTCACGGCTAGATGAAGAGCACTTTCACCTCTCACAGTCACCTCTAAAACAGTTGTTGAAGAAAATGAAAGAAGGTGATTGATTGTCGCTACTCTTCCTTTGATGCAAGCACAATGAAGAGGAGTCATTCGATCCTTCCCTTGGAGATTGCACAGCTCATTACTGACCGTTAACAGCTCCTGCACTATCTGGATGTGACCGTTTGCTGAGGCCATATGAATTGCGCTAAATCCATGTTGGTTGAGTTCTTTGACATAATCAACTGCGTTAGTCTTGTGGTTGATGAGTTCCTTCAGGAAATCAAGGTGTCCAAGCATAGCAGCAATGTGTAGAGGGGTATCGCTGCTGTCAGTTGTGCGCTCTAAGATAAGAGGATCATCGCGGAGAAGTGTAAGCAAAATCTCAGTGCTTCCTTCCCAAGCAGCCCTGAACATGGAAACCATTCTCTTTTGCGTACTATAATTTACTCATATATCTAAGCAAAATCTTTTGACTGCTATATATAAAGAGTCATATTGATTCAGAACCTTGCAAACTTACAGAATGTTTTTGTAAAAACAAATATTAAAGACTTGCAATGGCTCATATAATTGACTCATATGCATAAAGGAATAAATTAAAGCAACACGGGCATCGGTAAGATTCTTTGACCTATTCTACTGCTTTAGTCTTGTCTTTGATGAGTACCATTCTCAATATGAACGTAACAAGTCAATCGGTGATTGGTGAGGTTGGGAAGAGAGTCACCTGCCCAAAACTGGCCGGGCCCGACCTGAATTCGATAAACTTTGATCTCTCATCTCTTACTTATTTCATTTATTAATAAACAGGATAAATAATAGACAATCCTCGCATTTAAATAAAGTAACCAGTCCCTCCAGTATGTAAAAAAAGTATTAAACGTCCTCAATTTTTTTATGAAATAATATAGATACCCCTAAATTCTTTATTAATATCTTTTTACTCTTATTTATTTTATTCAAAAATTAATAAGATAATAAAAGGATAAAATCATAGACCCCTTTTATTTTATAGAGTAAGCAATATTTTTAAAATAATCAACTACAAATAATAAAAAACCAAAACCATAATTTTTTAACATTATATTAGATTTTTTATATTTTAATATTATATTATATATTTTTATTTTAATATAATATTTTTATTTTTTATAATGTTAAAATAACATAAAATATATATTATACTTTTCTATTTTTTCTAAGAAATTTAAAAGTAATAACTTTTTAAAAAATATATTTATAAGAAAATATAAAATAAATATGATTTAAATAGTTAGTTTAGAAGTTGTTAGGTTCTCTCAAATTAAAAATTCTCTCCGTTGAGTTAATTTTTTATGATTTCTTTTATTTTATAAAAATATATCACTTATTTTTTTAGATTTTAATATATAATATTAAGAAGTATACAAAATATATTCATTCAATATTTTAAAAATCTTAATATAAAGTTTAGAAAAATATAAAACTATAATATATATATATATATATAAAATACTTTTTCTTTGTCAGTTACTTTTGTCAAGTTAATAACAGTAATTTAATAATTCAATTTTGAAGCTTGATGCGCTTAGGTTACTCAAGTGGTAGACTCGCATAGTCCAAACGGCGATTCTTGGCGCAAGAAGTGAACAGGTACGGAATAGGAAGCCAATCTCCATGGCTGAGCCCGCCGAGGCTGATGTTAAAAGTGAATTCGAGTATAAAGACAAAATATTTTAAAAGTAATATTTTCTATATTGAGATATAATATTTTTAATTTATCAAATATTAAGGGGTTTTTTTTAATTGAAAATCCGAATTAGACTAATTCTAAATCACTCAGATATTATAACTTTTTTTTTTTTTACTTCAAAGACATGCTCTCAGACAACTTCATCTAAATGAAAAAAACGAGATTTTTTCGTTTAAAAATAAATATTAAAATTTGAAAGGTTTATTTTAGTCTTAATTCTCTAAAATATATTTATCAAATTTATTTATAATCCATGTATCTATAATTTTTATTAAAAAAATATATAAAAATTATTATTTTTAAAATTTTAAGAAAGATAACAAAATATTTAAAATTTAAAATTATAAATATTTATATATTATAAAAATATTGATGTGTAAATATTTTTAATATTTCAAGTGTAAAAAATTACGAGTATATAAATGAAAACAATATCAATAAAGATATATGTATAAAAATAATGAGATATTTTAATTTAGAGGTTGAAATTAAAAAATAAATATATCATTTAGATTTATATATTTTAACCTATTTAGACTTCAGTTTAATTCAGATTCATTCAAATTTTAGAAAAAAAACCCCTAAGCCTTAAAAAAAAAAAAATTCACTCTCTCTGCATAAAAGAATAAGACATAATATTTGTCAAACTCATAATTAATATATTTTAGAAGTAATTTAAGAGTTTTATGAGAGAGGAGGAAGACTAGGAAAAAACATCATTAATTATTCATATACTTAATGAATAATTAAGTAATTGAAAAGTGTAGCTTTTTTTGACGACGTTACACACTAATCTCATTAGCTTCCTGCTGATATCAACTTTCCTAATTTGAATGCAGGGACATCACAACCACTTTTCCTAGTTTCGTATTTAACTCAGAAGTTGATGAGATTGCTACATAATATAAACAGGAGTTAGCTTGGGAATGACTGCTAATTCGTGTGGAATCCTGTGTTTGATTCTTGAAATTTAACTAGGGAGAAGGGAGCTGTGCTTGGATGAAAGGCTGAGTATAATAAGTTGAGTACTCGGTTAACTCTGTAAAGCTCTTTAATGGAAGTAATGTTTGTCTAGTTATTTTTTACTCATTAGTGTTTAATGGTGTAGATTTGGAGTGAGATTGAATTTTTTTTTTTTTCCTCGGTTTCATTCCGTCTGCATTGATGCAAAGGTTTTCTTTTCTTCTTTAGATGGAATGTATCTAAAAAACATAGACGTAGCTCTCCAGAACAATGTCATTATTTAAGCCGTTGAAATTTGTTTTGAAAAGCATTCTTTCAGATAGCATATTTGAACCCAATCTTCAACTTCAAATGGTTTTGAGAATTTCCACAAAAAAGAAATGGAAACACAACACCGTATTCATAAAATTCAAAAGATGAAGCCAAACTAAAACTTGACTAACTATAAGACAATGGTTTGTCTACCTTTATATTTCATCCCCACCAGCCCCCCTTATCATCTTAAACACGTCTCCTTGCTATTCGTCCAAGTGTGTTATCTTTGCCTACTTCAATACATTAGGGTCAACACCCACTCTTCCCATCACTTGGTGACCCAACATCGAGGAAAACTGGATCATCTGATCTTGCTCGACCACTTCAATAAGAAATTGGTTGATATTTAGAGATTGGGAGCTCAGCCCAACATGCAAAAACTCTTTAACAGTTAATGGTGGCCCTAGTGCCTAGTTATTTACTCTACGGAGAAACATGTCTTGTATACCTAATTAAATTAACATGTACTGGCTCAAGGCATCGTCTAAGAAAGAATAATGATGGCTTCACTTAAATAACTTTAAAATTCAGTTAATTACCAAATTGGGTCAAGCAGAGGCACGATTCTAAGTCAC
>JANLJB010002158.1:0-13180 GCA_026212285.1 Bursera cuneata | reverse complement strand
GCGATCGATGGCATAAGGTATCCAATAAGTATATGCCTATCTCATGTCGATTTCTTGTCATCTTCAGTCTTCACATTAAGTAGTTACTTTCTCCATTAGACCCTAAATCCCAACATTCAAATTTAAAACTTGTTCTCTTTTTATGCACTATTGAATTAATTTAGTTAATAGTGATCTTAATGATGGAAATTGGAGATTACTGGAGCCCCCCATGTGCCTNTATGCCGTAAAAATAATGTTATTCAACTATTGGACAACACTTTTTCTAGTCAAGTTTTAACTTTAATTTGTTCAATTTAATATATAAAACAGTTTAGTAGAGAAAACAGATTGGTAAATTAATTAATTTGTTAAGAAAACCTGTATATAGTTACGCTATGATGATTTATTGATATTGAAAAAAAATATACAAATTAAAAAAGTTGGCTTCGAAGGCTAATCAAAATACAAGGGGTTACCTCTCTGTGCACCAGCATCTCTGAGAAGCCTTTCTATATTGTCATAGCTGAATTCACATGGAATAAGTTGAACAAGATCCAACGGTGTTAGACGACAATCAAAATACAGATGGAGGACAGTGTTTCCTTCCTTATCCTTCATGTTTAATATATCGGGCCGATTGTTTTCCTTTACCCACCCCACCAAAGTTTCAAGAGCTTCGAACTTGTTGTTTTTCATGGCTAGATGAAGAGCACTTTCACCTCTCACAGTCACCTCTGAAACCTGTGTTGAAGAAACTGAAAGAAGGTGGTTAATTGTCTCTACTCTTCCTTTGATGCAAGCACAATGAAGAGGAGTCATTCCGTCCTCCCCTTTGNAGATTGCACAGCTCATTACTGACCGTTAACAGCTCCTGCACTATCTGGATGTGACCGTTTGCTGAGGCCATATGAATTGTGCCAAATCCATTTTGGTTGAGTTCTTTGACATAATCTACTGCGTTAGTCTTGCGTTTGATGAGTTCCTTCACGAAATCAAGGTGTCCAAGCATAGCAGCAATATTGATTCAGGACCTTACAAACTTACAGAATGTTTTTGANTGTTCGAGAAAAAACAAAAATTAAAGACTTGCAGTGACTCATATATAACGGAGATATTAAAGAAAAAGGGGCAATGGTAAGATTCTTTGACCTATTCTACTGCGTTAGTCTTGCATTTGATGAGTACCATCATTGATATGAACGTGAGAAGCCAATCAGTGACTGGTGAGGTTGGGAAGAATCGTCACCTGCCCAAAACTGGACGGGTCCGGCCTGAATTTGATAAACTTTAATCTCTCATCTCTCACTTATTTCATTGATTAACAAACGGGATAACAATACACACCTCTGAGATTTAGAAAAAGTAGCAGCTTCCCGCCAATATTTAAAAAAATAACAAAGACATCCTCAAATTTTTTAGAAGGACATAGATATCCCTAAATTCTGTATTAAAACTTTTTTTATCCTTATTTATCTCATTTAAAAATTAATAAGATAATAAAAGGATAAAATAATAGACTCTCCTTTATTTTGTAGAGTAAGCAATATTTTTAAAATAATCAACTAAAAATAATAAAAAATCAAAACCATAATATTTTTTAACACTATATTATATTTTTATTTTTTATAATGTTAAAATACATAAAATATATATTACACTTTTCTATTTTTTCTAAGAAATTTAAAAGTAATAAGATTTTAAAATTTTAAATAGATATATTTAATATATATTTTAATATTATATGATAAAATCTTAAGAAACAAGTGACATTTTTTTTTAAATAATAAAGACACGTCTTTATAAGAAATGTTTAAAAAAAAATTTATAAGAAAGATATATGTGCATGAGGACTTTAATTGAATTCTAATCAGCCCACTGATCTTTGGGTTACCTTGGATTTATGCACACAAGTGTAGATGCATGGTATGTTGCCAATAAGCTTACAATAAGAATTGCTTATCCATATTCGACCAAAAAATCTTATGCAAATAAGAAAGACCTAATGGATATATATCTGTTAGACTAGATCTCCTTAGCTAATAGAAGTCCAAAGCCATGGCCACTCCATCAGAATCCGAAAAGCTATTGATGACCCTTCAACTCTCAAGCATAGCATCTTTCCACTGTCTATAAAGACACCTGCTCTCTTATTCTACTTCAACTTTACAGTAAGAGACAAACACTTAGGTGGCCATAATTATTTTATTCATCTCATCTTGTCAGCTCAATTGCCTCGTCCATTCCCTTCGTAATCCAAAAGCAGATGGTTTAGCTTTATGGCCCCAATTACCTTTGAAAGAGCACGCTGTGGGGGAAAAGACAAAGACCATGCACATTCCAAATCTTAATACACTTGTCCTGACCTAATTAATGATGTCTAAATGAAAGTACTTGTCACGCTAGCGTCTGTAGTATAATTGGATGTAAAGTAGTACCAATTCTTAAACAAACTGGATGACAACTAGTAACTTAAGAGCCAGATGATAATCGTTTGCAAAAGGGTATATACATTATGTATGTATCAAAGAATGTCAATGCATAAAAAAGTGGTTGGACTTCTACCTTGATATTTTAGTTTGAATGATTAGTTTATCCGTAGCTTTATACAGAGAAAGAGAGGCACAAATCGTAATGAATTCTCTTGTACTTGAGGCCACTAAACTGAGATTAAACAAAATTTTGGTCCAATAGGAACGTCAGATTACAGCAGAAATGATTTGATTGATAGGTTTAAGTAACATAATCTCACTTCGGATTAATTAACTTGGCTCTTTTCATGCTTACAATAAAATAGAACAAGAAAAAGAGATATTGATCAGCCCTCAGACCTTGGCCAATATAATTTCTAGGCAATCCTAAAGTTTGAAATTAATCAGCAAAGAACTAAAGGTCGTCATGACTTTGATTTAAGACCAATGAAACATGCATGTCGGTTAATTCATGTATCTTACTTAGCTGCTATACCTTGCTTTTATTAATTTATTAGTCTAATAGACTTGTTAGGAATTTTAACTTCTTTCAATTGAAAATTGTGGCCACATAGTCATTGACCCGCTTTTCTTTTGGAACTTTTTGTCAGGATGTAGATCCCAGATCACATGTAAATGACTTTGAGTCAAGAAAAGTTTGGGATATATAATAAAATGCTATACCTTCCTACTTTAATTATTTTAAGTATAGAATTGCAATAATATTTTGAATGATGTAACACTTACATGAATGATGTAATAACACTTACATGAATGATGTAACACATCATTTGGGATGAGATTAACATTATATATATATATATATATATATATATATATTTTTAAACACTTCCTTTAATCAATTTTTGCATTTTAATTTTTAAGGTCCTTTCAACTTTGTACTAATTGGACATTGAAACTTCTATAACTGTCCACTTAACTCTTAAAACTTTATTATTTGTTCAATTTGGTCCATTTACTTATGATTAATATTAATTAATTTGATGTCGAAATATAAAAGAATTTTGTTTTTAAACAATGATTTCATTGTAATAATATAAAAAAATTATGATAATTTACTTATCTAACTTTACCTCAATTTAAAAGGTCTTATAACATGTTTATTTTTATATTAATGGATGAGTAAGATTTGATTTTATTCTCCTTTTTTTTATTAATATATTTACTTTGACCATTGATTTCATCCTTATAAAAGAATAAGGTAAAATGCTAAATGAGTAAAGAATCGAAAACAGGATTATTACTATGTTAACTAATTAATGATCATATTAGTTGACATGTTTCAATGATTTACATTAATCAGACCAATTTGTCAATTACAAATTTTGAAAGAGCAAACAAAACTACTTGAAATGTTTAGGATTAAATTGAAATTATGAAGGACCAAAATGATATTTCTCTCTCCCTTACTTCGTCTCCTCCAAGTGTATAAACCAGGAAGCAACGGTCTCTCCTTCGGGCAGAAATTCAGCGGAAGCAAGGAACTACATAGAGCAAGGAACTACAAGAAAAAGATGCACTTATTCATAGATTTGAGGTATGCCATCCCACCATTGATAAACCTCATCCTTCTTCAAGGAGGCACCAGCGTATTCTTCCAGGTTAAGGCTTCCAATAATATCGATGAATACCCCATTTTAGAATCGACGTTCTTTGTTCTTGCAGTTTTCTTGCTACTTTTGTTCTTCTTAACTTCCATCAAACTCCCTCTCACTGCCCATCCAATCACTGTGCAAGCAGGATATTTCTCAGTTCCTTTGACTCTGTCATTCCTTGCATCAGTACTTTTTCAACCACCGCTCTTCTGGGTTGCGTATTTCACTATCATTATCTTGTCTCCCTGTCATGGAACGCTATGGAATATTCTAAAATGCATTCTGTACTGGTTTTATTACACCCTAAAGTCCATTCCTCCCCTAGTTATTACTTGTAGCCAACACCAACATGACCCTGAAGCAGTATCTTCTCGTCCTCGACTTGAAGTTGAATTTGTCGACATTGAAAGGAATTAATGCCATGCAGAATCAGCCCAGTTTGGAGCACAACCTTTGATGAGTAATTAGCTGCAGTCCATGATTGAGATATGCAGTTATATTTTATTTAGTGTTGTGCGATGATAGCTAGTGTTTCCAAATTCCAAATGTTCTGTATATCATATATATACATATTAGTATTGCATATACATTTATATGGTTCCGAGTTCTAGCCATGCATGCATGCTTTTATTCGGTGGGCTCAGGAAACGCAAGAAAGTTGTGCGGTTTAGGCTTCTAGCCCAAGTGAAGGAGACAGAAGAGAAGACTCTGTTTCTTTTAATTTTGATTCTTGGATAGTTTCAGTTCATCGTCTACGACGGAGATTTCTGATTCCAAGTTTATGTAATAGAGTAGTACTGTGAATAACGCGTAGGGTTACGAATAAGTCTCCGTAAGTAAGGCATGCAGTGAACATGCATAATCCAAATTCCTAGATTGTGACAATTTGGGGCATGCATTTATTGTAGACAAGTACTTCCATATCTTTCTTTCATGTAGGCGTGATAATTAAGAATATGTGCTGATCTAGCTAGCTAGCTAGCCTTCTCAAGTGTGGATGTTTATCTCTGTAATTATATTTCAATGGTCGTGGTTGGTGGGCTGCTGCTCGGACATAGACTCTCTGTACGTATTTTATTGTAGAAAGAAAGGTGATATGTTGGTTAATTAATTAGGTATCTTCAAAAAAATTAAAAAGGTTTCAAAGAGCAGATTATTAACTAATTAAACTATCATTTACCGACTTAATTATCTCTCTCTTTATGTTGCGCATTAATTTCTAAATATGTATATATCGTAATTATAATTATACAGCAAAGAAACAATAGGCAATAGGTAACAACACAGGATTATTAATCCATTCGTCCAACATGACAAAGACGAAGCATTAGGCAATTACTGCAGTATGTTTGAGCAAATATATATATATTGGCTCCAGTGCAGATCTCAGGCACTTTCTCTGTCTCCTGTATGAAAGTGGCTCACCACGTCTCAATTTTTGCCATTTTCTTAATTTATAAGATAAAATGGGTAATAATAAAGAAATCCGAAGACAAGCAACTAGGTAAACTGCCGCATGCGTCCAGGAGGTGCCATTGACATCATTGCATTATCGTAACTAACCATCATTGTAGTTGTAGCACCAGACAATTCCCAAAACAGAGGATGGTGGTTTGTGACTATCAGGACAGTTTCTAAATTCTAAGGACGTGAAAAACCCTGCACTATTGAAGAGCGTGAACATAATGTAGCTAGAGAACATGTGGCTGATATAGAGACCATTCCTAAGTGCGGCCAGCAGCAAAATCTTCTTGGTAGCTAGGTCCTTAACACAACAACAGTTGTCAAAAAAACTATTTAGAAACACAACCAGCTCCAGGATTTTTACCTGGTGTTGTAGGTCTAAAATCATCTTCTTCCTCTTTTCCATGTTTATGGCCAGCTCCAGGACTGTTACCTGGTGTTGTAGGTCTAAAATCATCTTCTTCCTCTTTTGCATGTTTATGGCTAGCTCCAGGACTGTTACCTGGTGTTGCACATCGAAGATCATCTTCTTCCTCTTTTCCATGTTTATGGCCAGCTCCAGGACCGTTACCTGGTGTTTTAGGTCTAAAATCATCTTTGTATACAACAGCCCATTAAGGGTTAACAGTGTTTACGGGTAATAAAGATATTTTTGACATTCAAGGTGAGGTTGGATAGGTAGATCAGATTTGATAGGTAGATCAAAAGATTATTAAGGTAGACTATTTTTTTTAACGCCTCTTAATCTTGTTATTTATACTTAGTTCCTAAGAAAAAAACGAAACTATAATGTGACACCCCCAAGTTTTGGTCGAAGTTTATAAACCTCCTAATTTTTTATCATAATTACTCAACTCAAATTTCACATTGTCATTTGAAACCCATAAACACTGCAGGGGTAATATGGATATTTCAATGAATAGATAGTTAATAAAAATCTTACAAAAGTTAAGAAAATAAGAATAAGATTAGGATTAATACATTTTAAGTATTTTATTACTTGTGTTAGTGAAAGGACTTTAATACCCTTAAAATATATATGGATTTAGATATTATGAAATTTAGGGTGAAGTAGGTGCTAATAAAAAAAGAAAAGAACCTGGAGGCTTAGTTTTACTTCGACCGAAACCTAGGAGTGTTTGTGATCATCCAAATATTTGTCGTAAAAATACCCAACCAGAAAAGAAGGCTAGGGGAAGCCATATATTCGTGTAATCATACTTTGTCTTCCATCTGCAACAGTATTTAGAATTGTTTTTTTCAATTCTTTTCACAATTCTTCACGAAAACAATTTCTCCGATCTAAACTTTTTGTTGCTCCTGTATATTGCTCGGCTTCTTATTACTAGATCAGATTATAGATTTGAGATATAAATTTCCTCTCACCTGTGATAAACCCCCAACAGTAACTTCCCCCATAAGTGATTCTCAGGATCAAGCTTATAGTTTTAAGATTATACAGCATCCCATTCTCATTATACAATACAACTAATAAAGAGGGTTCAAAGTTGAGCCAATCTGCTTTCGAAGTCCCAGAAGTTACTATCTGGTTGTTAGCTAATATGAATTTTCCACCGCCACTCTTCTCGTTTGTCTATCTCATTCTCACAATCACATTAATCTCCTTGGCGTCGAATGTTTTCAATTAATACAAGTTCATCAGACTAAGTCTTACAGTCTTTTGCATCTTCAAGCTCAACAACACGACAGTATCCTGCTCAAGTTCAGGCGGTGCTGTTTGGAGTACCCGGCAAGACGTGTATAGAGTCCAATGTATTGATCTTTCATAAAATGATGTTATGGTGATTAATTACGGGCCAATTTAGAATAGGAGTCTGAACCCATATCAGATATGGGTTGGTGCCCAGTGTTGTTAATAATTAAGGAAGAAAAAAAGAGAGTTAAATATTAATAATAAATCTTAACTGTTTAATATAATCATGGATTATCAAATTTTATAAGAACTCTAAAATAAAATGAGATAAGGAGAGAATCCACACAAATTTAAGCATATTATTAAATGTTCTTTGCAAGCAAAACATCCAATAATAAATTTACCTTCTTTGCTTGAACAGAAAACAAATAGTCAGTAGAGCAAATAAAACCCAATTTTGTCGGTTCAAACTCTGTTGTGTCATCTTAGGAAAATTTTCCAAGTAAATTTTTTTTGCAATATCTTATTGTCTAATAATTTCAGTTCTGTACCCGACTTTTGTCTCTTTATCGAAGAAAGTAAGTACAATATACAACTACATTGCTGAGTAATTTTGTAATGAAAGTCTTGATCACATATCATGATCTAAAGAAAGTTATTTTTTTGACTTACACAGACAATTATGTTATATGTTCTGCTCACATATATGTATCAACATTTAAAGAAGCTAATTCTTCATATCATTATATATGTAACTCTTGTTTTAACCTTGATATAATTCAGTACTGGAATTTTAAAGTATCAAAATCAACTCTAGAAGGTAATATGACCACTGATTAATAGTATGGGAAATGACTCATCTACCCGAACCGTCAAACTTCTAATTATTAAAGTTTATTTCAATTATCAATTCTCGTGAAAAATTTTCCGCTACTCATATTAGCGATTATTTAATCTAGTTTTGTTAATGTAATATGTGTAATGATGGAGTACGATTATTTACATACTAACATCTATAGAGTAATATAGCTAGTGATCATCTATGTATCTCTGTCTCTTGTAAAACAATATTAGAATTTATAGCTAGGATGAATGAGATCCTTTCAAGTGGTCGTTATATAGTCAACACTAAAGAAGAGAAATCACCTTTGTAAAGCCAAGACACTCTGGTGGGGCGAGAAGCTTTCAGATTTGTGTCCGTTTGTCAAATAATTCCTTTCCCGGGAAACTACGCGGTTTTACTTCTAAAAAACGCGTTTTGTGCATCAGGTTTGGTTGATCTTGACTTTTTTATTAGTTTTTTCTAATTTAAATGTAAAATATTGAGAGGGAAGGAACACACACCTAGATTGGGTTTATAAAGGCATCGGCCATGCATAGACTAGCTGCTATCATAACATCATCATCAAAATGCACTACAACATAGATTTGCGCTTTTCTGTTCCTCCTCTAGTGAACCTTTTCCTACTGATAATGAAGATCTTGTTAAACGAAACTTGTTCCCTATTGCCTGCTGACATTGCTAACCATGATTTCTTGTTCCTGCTGGCCTTGATTTTTCTTGTCGTTGTTATCCTCTTCTTTCTTCTTACTTCTGTAAAAATTCCAATCAATCTGTCGCTAGATGTATTTCCATTCTGTTTAAAGATTGGAGATTTCTCTGGCCCATTGGCGCTGTCATTACCGGCCTCATTGAAGCTTCCACCACCTCTCTTTTGTATTGCCTACTTCATTTGCATATGCATTTCTCCTTGGTTTACTCAGCTTATCAACATACTTGGGCAGTTCTGGCGATGGCTTCATCAGCGTCTTCAAACCATTCCTGCTTTTTCTATTGTTCGCATCACCCCATCACACGAAACGATAGGAGCAGAATCTGCTTTGTCCATTTTGGTCCATGAAGCCGAACCTGCTCACGCTGAAACTGAGTCTGCAGCTTGAGCTAACTGGTCAAGTCCCTAGCCACATCCCTATCATATGTATATAGTAATCTGTTGATTTTTATCCACGTTTTCTCTTGGAAAGTTTTTCTTATAAATTCTAAAGGAATCACTACTTTAAATAAATTAAATTTTTGTTTAGATTCAAATTTCTCGAAGTTTTTCTTTCAGAAAAAGAAAAAAGGAAGAAAAAAACAAACGATTGTTTACTGTCTGTTAGCAGTTGTCACTTTCAACTGTCAAGCAGTCCCATGTACGAAGAACAGAAGATCAGGCTTAATATATAAATAGATTCGTGTCAGAGTCAAGTGACAAATATAAAGCGTCTAGAGACTCTCGAATAGGTGATAATTTGTGTGAAAATACAAATAAACAAATTATATATAACTTTTACTTGAGGAAGTAATTAAGGAAGCGCATGCAGCTGGAATTCAAGTGGTGACATCCACACAGAATTTACCTAGATAAATCGTTCGGATTCCAGATTTAAAGTTTGAGATACCCTTCAAAGTTTGATGGGGCACGGTTGCTGGACCCATCAATTGTTATTAGGTTAGTTTGGGTTGTACTTAATATCATGACCTGAGCTGAGATTAATACGACTTACATAAACACATCAATCTAATTAATTTCATACCACTGTAAATATACTTCACGTCTAAATTAGTTAATACTGACTTTTACCGACCTTTCGTGTCCAGCTCTGATAAGGCAAAAACCAGGCTTCACCTCCACCTGACTAAAACATAACATAACAGTGCTAACTATATATAGATACTATGTATGCTTATAACTAAATTTCAAGGAAGTTTGGGATGGAGTGGACCAATGTATATCGTACCATTCATCAAACAAAATGTCATAATGTACGTATCCATTTTTAAAATTATTAATTTTGATCACCAACGTTAGGTAAAGATATCGTATATAAATCAAATAATTATGCTTTTTAAAATTATTTTAGCTATAAATAATGAAAAATAGTTAAAGAAAAAATATATTTTAAACTATCTTATATGATAGAGACTAAAATCTGATAGGTAAATAGAGGGTAATTTTATAGGAGGAAAAATAGATAAATCTTACATTTTCATGTTCAGATAAACTAAAAATTTAACTTGTTTTATTATTCAAATTGGTAGAGCTACATTTAATAGCCAGATTTAAGTTGCAATATCAAACGATCCACAATCATGATCTAAATGCTGAAACGTATCACACTTTATCAAGTATTGTTGTTTCCAGGGAAACTATCGAGTTTAACGCGGTTTTACAACTCTGACTTCTTATGAACGCGTTTTGTAGGCCAGGCTTAGCTTTTTGTCGATTCAATATTTTATCAAATTGAACGGGACGTGAGGAAGCAAATGTAACACAACTGAATTTCGTGGAATAAAATATTGAACAAAAGGAAGAAATTAAGTGCCACACCCAGCCAGGCCACACCCTCATCTATATATAAGTTGTTCAAGGCATAAACGATGGGGGTACTACAAAGTTTTGTATCGTCGTAGAGATTAACATTGCCTCCGAAGATGCTCTGCAGCATATAGATCTGCGCTTTACAGTTCCCCCTCTACTGAGTCTTTCCCTTCTCGTGTATAACTCTTCAGAGGATACTTGTCTCTTATTGCTTGATGGCATTGCTAGTCATGAATTCTTGTTTCTGCTGGCCTTGCTCTTTCTTATCATTGTTACCCTTTTCTTTCTTCTTACTTCTCTTAAAATTCCACTCAAATGTTTCGCTGGATATGTTTCCAATCCGTCTAAAGTTTGGAGATTTCTCTGGCCCACTGGCGTTGTCATTGCTGGCCTCATATCTGCTTCCGCCACAACAATTTTTTGTTGCCTACTTCATTTGCATATGCATTTCTCCCTGGTTTGCCCTTCTTGTTAACATACTTGGCCAGTTCTGGCAATGGCTTTATCAGCTTCTTCAAAACTTTCCTTCTTTTGCTATGGTTGGCATCAATCCGTCGCACGAGATGATAGAAGAAGAACCTTCGACCTCCATCTTGCTCGATGAGGCCGACCCTTCTCATGATCACGAAGTTGAGTCAGCTTGAGGCTGCTGAATCTCTAACTACAAGAATATCCATTAAATAAAGACTTCTCCGGGTCATGAATCTAGCTACTTGTTTTCGTTTATAATCTATATATAGAAATCCTTGGAGTTTTATGCTATTTATACCAAAAACGATAATATATAAGAAGATGGTTCACGTGTTGTCTTGGAATAATTAATTTGTTATATATTCTGGACAGAACACCTTTTAATTTATATTCATTAGCAAGTTTTGTGAGGATCTTAATACCATACAACTATTGTTGAATGAATACGTATTATGAAACTCGGGATTTGATATTGATAATACTGTAAGTTGCCAGACTCTCACGATACTCACAGTTTGCTTATTTCTGTTTCCTTAGTGGTTGACGTATCCAGCAGTTCTATGTACGAAGAAGTGGAGCCGTTTTGTTATGTATATGTGTGTTAGTATAAGTACGGTCAAATGACAAATATAGATGTACAAGAAGGAAGGTTTCCATACTCTCATATAGTTTGGCATTTGTGTGAATAAAAATGGAGCAAAGTGAACGAATAATAACTCTTTTAAGTGGACAGTCAGATCAGAGATATTGTTACGTCTGTGCATTTTTTTGACATTGGAGCTTTATAGGCCTCATACATACTAGCTCGCTCCCTGTGAAGCGGCCTTTTTATTTGAAGCCTGCTAAATTCACCCTACTTTGCCCTAATTCAGTATTTTACATGAATTTAGGAGGGTGTCCTTGAAATAGATTTACTGCATTTAGCTATTAGGTTAATTATTATTATTCTGGTTTCTAATTATGCTGCATGTCATGATTTGAAGAAATTTCATGTAATTTCTCCAGATCATTATGTTAACAACTTATGTTTTGCATGCAATCAATTCATGCTCTTATCATTATGTAATTATTAACTTATATATGTAACTCGAACGTTTAGCTTGAATATCCAATGATAGAATCTTAAAGTATTAGAATCATCAAATCTAGATATTTATTGCATATAAATAGGGAAATTGGAAGAAATGACCTAAAATTACGGGGACATTTGAAAAATAACCAAACCCCAGGATTTTTTTGATTTGTCTACTCATTCCTAGATTTATAACCATTATACCTCTCCATATATAATATATAAATCTATCTTCTCATTTTCTAACACTTTCCAATCGGATAGTCATCGGAATCATCGAACCATCATAGGACAGTTACTAAAAAATTTGATAGACCCTCATCAGAAAATTCATCTAACAATCACCAGACAGTTGCCGGACTTTTGTCAAATTCGTCAGACCGTCACCAGACAGTCGATGGATGGATGAGAAGAGGGAGGTATTATATAGAAGGAGTATAATTATCATTCATCTAGGTTTTATTAGACAAATCAAAGAAATTAGGGGATTAGTTATTTTTCAAATGACCCTCCTAATTTTGGATCATTTCTCACAATTCCCCATATAAATATTAATAAAAATGACATTAATCGACAATTACTAAATTAACTTTTTTAAAATTTTACTCTTCTATTAATTTTATGTCAAATACATTTATATATAAAAACATATGTATAACATTATTTAAGCAAGAGACCGATTGACTAAACTACCAAAAGAATATGTTATATTTGAGAAAGCTAATTTCAATTCATAATATTCTGTAAATATTTGCACTATTATTCGTGATTATTGCATCAAGTTCCATTACTATAATTATAAATGAGGTTATATATAATGAAGTAAAATCTCTTATATATCATTATACATTTCTTCATTTCTATCTTACGAACGTTCGCAACCATATTATCATATGAATTGATTAAAAATAATAAAAAATTAGATAGACCATAACCTAATTATTGATTGGCTATTGATTTATGGGTGAACTAGGTCATAAAATTTTGAGTTGATAGAGTGAAACAATATGTTAAATATTAATGCAGATATGAAATCGTCAATAGATTGGAAACTACCATCGTATAGCCAAGAAAGCATGGCGTTGGAGAGA
>JANLJB010002153.1:0-10688 GCA_026212285.1 Bursera cuneata | reverse complement strand
TTAGTTTTACAACAAATTAGTAATCTTTTGCTTTTTTACGATGAAACATAGATTATAGTTTCCATGATATGAAAAACTAAATTAGAGTCGTATTAGTCTTGCCGACATGCTCAACATGTTGACACATCTGCATCGAAAAATTGAGCAAAAAATAATTGAAGTTATTGCAAGTTTCTCAATCAAAGCATGCGCGCTTCCCAATAATCGTTCACCATATGTGATGAGTATGGTGATCTCTGGCCAATTCCATCATGTTATTATCTAGCTTAGGACTTTTTTGGAGGTTCAGTGAATGCACTCTTCTCTACTAGTTCTACGTAGCTGAAATTGGGCTCACCCTATGATTTGAAATGAGGTTGTGTAAGCATCTCCACGTGCAATGTTGAATGTTGTAGCTAGGGGACCAAGAGCAACGCTTGCCTAGCTCTAGCATCGTTCTGCGTGAGTGCATAAGTAAAAAGACACATATACTTAGCTTCTCATATCCCTACAACCTTCAACGAAACGTTTAGATCATAATATTCGGTACCTTGTCCCGGTTAGGAAAAATAAAATCGCCAAAAATCCTCAAGCACTTTGGACTGCAACACTCAAAAATACTCCAAAATCATAAAAATCAAGATGGACGAGATGAGGGTATTATATGGAATATCGAAATCACAAGGATAGTATGAAATTCCTTTTAATTAGTGATTCTAAATTAAACAATGATATAGAAAGTTATAGCGAAATATGGATGACATTGACAAACGATAGAGCATGAGTGTTTAGCGAAAACTGCAGACAATGATCATTTTCTAATGTGAATCCAGATAAGTATACAGGAAAGAACATTATTTTGTTAAAGCTATAGAATAGGATGCCTGATTAAGACTTCTTATCCCCCAAGACATGTACGTTCATTTATAGGGGAACACGGTTTCATAGCCTCATAGAATAGGCTTTGTTACTTGTTAGCACAAGGAGACAGCAGTTTTTTGATCAATGTGACTGTTGATTTTGGCAGCACAGGGAAGAGCGGAAGACAAGATCAACATCATGATTCATTACACCGCAAAATCCTTAAAGAGATAGAGATATCTGATTTCAACACTGCCACCATTCCCGCCTGCACACCCTTGTGAATTTGTTCCTGTCATTCGCCTATACATATCAATATGCATGCATGACAGCTGCTGTAATGAGAGGGACCTGCTGGGCTCGAGCTGTTGCTGATAGACTTGCCCATAATATTCTTCGATACAGGATTAAATTTGAGTTAACTCTAAGCCAGTCATAGCTTTCTGGGAAATTTTCCACAGATGCATTAGACATATCAATTTAATAGAACAGAAACTATATTCTATCATATTGCATTCTAGTTGCTTCATCGATTAATGAGTAGTTACTTGGTGATCTAGATAAGTGGAGAAGTCAATACTAAGCACCTTATTATAACGATTTGATTATTCAAGTAACCGGATAAGTCCAAAACTAGTTGAAGACTCAATAGAAATGGAAAGAAATAAGAGCAACATATTGCTCGAAAGATAGGGATTGCACACACGATCTCAGAAGATCCAACATCTTAGTTTGCCAGCTGTGGTCATACCCCCAAGGGGACCATAATACTCATCTCATCCTATATTTGACATTTCTTTTCTCTTAAGTAGAAATTTTATTAATTCTAAGATTGATAAATTATCTCGTCATTTTTTATATATCCGTTAAAAATTGGCCAAAAAAATCACGTCATTATAGTATTATTTTATTGAAAATAGAATAAGAATGTCCCCATTAGCTATAAAGATAGATGTGACAGTTGCTACGAAGAAGATGAAATCAAACTGTATTCTGGAATGAAAACTATAAGGTGACAAGTATATATCATACAAATTCTTTTCTGACTTCAAACTGTATTCTACAAGAGGATATCTTAAGTAGAATTATAATACTGGAGCTATACAAAAGGTGGATCATGCACCTCATATTGTGAATTAGTTTACAATTAGAATGAGGAAAAATGAGGACCAATGACTACTTTTTCACAGGCTGGAAGCAGGAGATCATTGATCAAGGCATGCAACCTTCTACACATGGAAAAGATACCAACTTTAGTATGAGACTGACTTTCCTCATCTTCTATTTGTCCCCCTTTCCAGACCTCCAATCCCCTTTCATTAATTAATTCTACCTATATCTTGAAATAATTCAATTCAACATTTTCTTCCTTTGGGTTTGATTGTTTCATTCCTCTTTAATTATGATTAGATTTATCATAAGATGATTAGCAAGATTAATTTTGATCTAAAAACGTAATGGTAGATACAACAAATCCGTGAATGAACAACTATTATTTTGTAAAAGTTGGATAGATTATATATTTATAACTATTAAATTCAATGACTTTTTACAAAAAATTAAAATGGTCAAATTATTAATGAAATTTGCTATTAGTTCTCTTTGATTTGTTGAATGAGGGCTTCCAAATACATCGTATATAAAAATTGAATAGAAATTCACCATTGCTTTGAACTATCTTAGACTTGCATTTTCTTTTTAGTAGTTTTTGTGATGCCTTTGAAGTTCTAGACCTTGATATAAATTATAAAAGAAGGCCCCGTAATTGGAGAAATTAAAAAGAAAGTAGTGTTATGAAGTATAAAATTTGTCTTCAAAAACTTTTATTCCCGTGTAGTACTTTCAGAAAGAAACAGAGAGAAATCATAGGGTTTGTCAAAGGTAAACATATACAATCAAATTTAGTTGTTTGTTACTTAAAAATGGTCTTGTTCCTTATTAGAATTCTGTTGGGCTGGGTTCTAGATTGGATTAAAATTTAGGGATCCACAAGTCAATAGTGGGCTTGATCCACATAGCCAAAAGGGGATCATCCTTCGTTATAAAGGGGATATTGATAAACTACCAAAAACTTTAGATTGATATAATAAAAGTGTATTAGTTATTAATTAACTGTAAGCGATAGAAATTGAACCAGTGAGAGAAAATGAAAGAGACGTGGACGAGAGAAAGAGATAAAGAGCAAAGAGAAGTATTATTGCTTCTAATAGGTGCATGTTACAAAGGGTTGGGGTGGTTTTACATGGAACCTTGCACCGTCCACCCAACCAATGATACAAAATGTATGGGAAGGATGTTGAGATGTGGCAAAATGTGATCATTACATCTGAAAATGAAAATGGGGGTGAAAATATCTATTCTTTATAATACTCTCCCTTTAGATTTTTCACGACTTCAGGATAATTCAAGCTAACTTTGTCAAGAAAAAACCTCGTGAGACAAAAACCTATGTAAAAAAATAAAATTATATAATAAATCTTAAGTAGTATTGGACGTGGTTTAATGGCCTCGTTAAAAGTCTTACCAGTAAAACCCAATAGAAAAAAACCTACTAAAGGAAAAAAAAAAGTATAGTGAACATATACGTCTAGAATACTACCCCTTATTATGGCACATGAACAACATTATATTTTAACTTGGTTGCTTACTGAGCTGTCGTATGCTAATGTTATATATCATTTTCTTAAATGTTAATGTTGATGATGGCTTAGTAAATAAATCTACGAGATTATTACTGGAACGAATATGTTTCACTTTAATTTTTTTGCTTTGTTGAAGTTCATGCATTTAGAAGAACTCTGAAGAAATATGCTTAGTTCTATCTCGTTTAATATAACCTCCTATGACTTGAGAAATAGATGCTATATTAATTTCATATATGATTATTGAAGAGTCTATAATAGGCGAAAATCTGCATAAACTTTGGATGTGTTGAATTACAAATAGTAACCATATGCATTATCTACTTGCCTAATGGAATGCAATTATTCGTATATGGTACTTCATGATCAGGTATTTATTCATCAACTTCTTTAGAACAAAGATTTTTCTCAGGATCAAGTGATCTAACAACCATCAAAGTACTTAAGGGATGGGATTAATTTGTTTTAGAATCTTTTTGGTATATGTTTAATGATAAATAAGTTTATCATCTGACCTGTATTTGATCTGCAGGCCGAGATAATATTTTATTTTCCTAATTCTTTTATTTCAAATTCTCATTTCAAATATTCAGCAGCATCTTAAATCTCTTCAAGAGTTCCAATAAATTTATGTCATCAACATATACTGCTACAATAATAAAACGAGATTCTGACTTCTTTATAAACACACAAGACATATGAGATAATTAATATGTCCATCTTTTATCAAGTATTCACAAAGAAGTTTATGCTACAATGTTTCAAATTGTTCAATCCATATAATGATCTTTATAATTTAAGTGAATACATACACCTTGGTTTTGTTTTAATTGTTTCAGGTAATTTAAATCTTTCAAAGAATTTTATTTATATGTCAGTATCTAGTTTACAACAAAAGTAAGTAATAACCACATCAATAAGACGCATTTGAAGTTTTTTTAAAACTATCAAACTAATGAAATATTTAAAAGTAATTACATCTATTATTAAGGAATAAGTTTCATCAAAATCAATACCTGATTTTGAGAAAAACCTTAAGTTACAAGTTGGGCTTTATATTTGACAAGCTTATTATTTTCATTTAATTTTGTAGTAAATACCCATCTATATGCAATGGGTTTGGCGTCTTTAGCGTCTGGATTACAAGTCCAAAAATTTCATGTTTGGCCAAAGAAGTCAATACAGTTGGAATTGTTTCCTTCCATTTGGGTCAATTAGGCATTTGTCTACATTCATCTACTATAGATGGTTTAAAATCATCACTTATAATTTCAGTAGCTATTGCAAATAATAATAAAAAAAATTATCACAATTCCACATTTCTCTAGTATAAGGATAACTGATAAAATTTCTTCATTTTTAAATACTTATGTCTCTTCAAGGACTTATGCCTCTCTAGGGGTTTATGTCTTTTTAGGGATAATTATTTCTTCAGGAGCTAAATTAGAGCATGTGGATTCTTTAGTTTGACCATTATTTCTAATGGGACTAATGTTAATTAGATTTCTTTGTTAGGGGATAGAGTCTTTTAATCCTATAGATCTACCACGCTTCTGGCATTCAACGAATTGATTGTTTACTATTTCATGGGGGGATTGTTGCATAGATACATTAACCCTTGTCAATGTATTAGTAGTATGTACATTTGACTTTATTACTTTTAATGCATCAATAAAAGCATCTGACATATGATTTACAATAATTTGAAGATATATCATCCTTCACACTTCATTTTCATATTGAAGGATGCGAGAATCAAGATGAGACAAGGTTGTTGCATTCCAAGAAATTTTTTTAAAGCGTTTAAAAAATGTTGTAAATAACTTTTTTCAGTATTTTTATAAACGTTGTGGGTAACGACACTGTAAACAAAGGTCCATCAATTATAGCATTTTTTAAACGCTTTAAAAAACCTTTTACAAATTTTTTAAACGCTGTAAATAAAGCTTTTCACATTGTTTTTTAAACGCTATAAATAGATCATTTCACAATGTTTTTTAAACGCTGCAAATAGTCTTTTACAGTTTTTAAAAAACGCTATAAATAAATGATTTTTGTAACATATTTTGAACGCTGTAAATAAATAAAATATTTTCACAACGTTTTTTAGTCGCTGTTAATAATTCTTGGATATATGAATTTGCATAAATTACAACATTTTTTAAACGCTATAAAGCACTATTTATAACAACATAAAAATGCTATAAAGATTTTTTTAAAATATTTGTAGCTTTTCTTTTAATATTTGTAATTTTATTCAAGTGGATTCCTCCATGCGTGGCTATTAGAATAATTTGTTTCCATGCTATCATTCAGCATCAACCAAACAGTGTAAATTAAAAATTTTAAACAATGTAGAACATAGTTCAATCTTATATATAATAAATCAATAAATTGTTTAGTACAACCAAGTATTCTACACAATAACAGAAAAAAAATCGAAAGCAAGATAAAAGTCACAAGACCAAATTTGGAGATATGCCACGAGCAACAACAGCCCCACCAATTGAATACTCAAGTATTAGAACCCAACCAGTCAACCACGCAATACTGCAAAATCATATTGTAGATTCACTAACATCAGGCATATCAAAGTTGACTTAAGAAAATAATAAGTACTAATAGCATATTTTTCCATTTCAGAAGAGAATAATAACTGTACTACATCAGTCAAAAATAAATATAGATGTCAGACATTCAATGTTAAATACAACACAAATTACCCTTCTCCAATAACATATGCATAAATAATGATAGGCACTCCCAGTAGAAGGGCATCGACTTTCAAGCTCTGCATAGCAAAAGACTGAAAAAGCAACAGCTATTCCAACTATTAGAAAGGAAAGTGTGAGATCAGCTCCTGCATGCTCTCTAGCCACTGTCCCAACAAGAATGTATACGCTAGAATCAA
The DNA here is from genome assembly GCA_026212285.1 of Bursera cuneata. Classification (NCBI taxonomy): domain Eukaryota; kingdom Viridiplantae; phylum Streptophyta; class Magnoliopsida; order Sapindales; family Burseraceae; genus Bursera; species Bursera cuneata. The sequence continues at coordinate 4,295 of JANLJB010002153.1, read as the reverse complement.
TTGTTAAGCTAACGCCTAATCAGAGTTATCGTATAAATTCAACAGTAAGCAATGGCTATAAAAGCAAAAAGTAGGAGAAAATAAATTACAACCTAAAAAAAGATAAATATATACATATTAAATTAAATTAGCATAATCAACCACCAAGTTACCACAAAGCAATAAATTTATCAACTTAACATAGATATCTATGGTAAAGTGAATGTATATAAGTTTAGGATTTTGATTGTAATTAGGATAGTGTGTTTTTTCCTTTCCTGTTTCTGTTTTCTTTCCTAATTCTGTTTTCTTTTTCCTTTCTTGAATGTTGTATCTAGCCTATTTAAAGGCTTCTCTCTTTTTGTATAAATACACATAGAAATACAATATTATTTCACATGGTATCAGAGTAGATTTTTTTTGTGTTATTTCTTCTCTTTCCTACAGTAACAGTGGCCGGTAATTTTTTCTGGTGACCGGAATTTTTTTCCAGCAAGGATTTTTTTCTTCCCAAGCAACCTTCATTGCTGTCGATTTCCTTCTTGGAGGCCTTAATGAAGTTTTTTGCTGTCTTTCCAGTTGTTTTTCTCTGATTTCATCACAATCTTTCAAATTCCAACAATTTTTTATCTGCCTTCTTCCGACCGGAGGTGACGTACACCGCCCTCACCATCCTGTTCAGACGACAACGACTAGCAAGACCCATAGGCGCGTCTGACCTATCTCCGATGCAATCTTCGACAAGAATTCATTTTTGAAAACTGTCACTTTTTTCTTTCTCCAGATCTGTTTTTTTTTTTTTTTGGCCACCGACAGACCCTGCGCAACCACCAGCGACTTCAGAACACGCCGATCAGTGCTACCAGTGATAGTTTCTGATATGTTTTCGGTGACAGTTTTTAATCTGTTTCTGACGACACTTTCCAGTGACACATTCCGGCGAGAGTTTGGTGGGACAGTTCCTGATCTGGTTTCTTCTGTTATTTATTTCAGTTGGCAGTGACCAGATTCCATCTTTGTTACGAATTTCTCTCTTCTTGACAAAAATAGCCTTAATTGCTTATAAAGATGTCTAAGGTTACTGTAGTATCCTATTCTGACGAGGTTCCACCTAAATATTCTAATGGAGAATTACAAAGTCTCCCTACCAACTACAGACTCGATGGAAGAAATTATCTTAAGTAGTCTCTAGTGGTACGAGCATTCTTAAAGGGAAGAAGAAAGCTTAGTCATCTTTGTGGAACTGGACCGTCCAGTACAGACCCTAAATTTGTTGTATGGGATGAGGAAGATTCTATGGTGATGTCCTGGTTATGGAATTCGATGTCACCAGAAATTAGTGATACTTGTATGTTTCTGTCTACAGCAAAGGACATATGGGAGGCTATCAAACAAACATATTCGAAAGTTAACGACACTGCTCAAATATATGAGATTAAAATCAAGACTACTAATACTAAGCAAGGGAATAGATCTATCACAGAGTATGTTAATATTCTGAAAAATCTCTGGCAAGAACTTGACTACTACCGATGTGTTGAGATGAAATGTAGTGTGGATGCAGCAGCTCTAATCAAGATCGTCGAGAGAGATCGGGTTTATGATTTTCTGGCAGGCCTTAATGCTGAGTTTGATCAAGTCCGAATACAGATTTTAGGTAAAGCTGAAGTGCCTTCGTTAAATGAAACTATTTCAATAGTTAAAGCGGAAGAGAATAGAAGAAGTGTAATACTTGAACAAAAAAAAGTGGATGGTTCAGCACTAGTAACTTATGGGCGAAATAATCGGAGTTGGGGTTTAAGGTCAAGTCCACTGCCTATAGGTAATATGAGACAACAAAACCAACCATCGGGAGCTAATCAAGGTCAACCAGCTATTGAAGTAGAAGGAAGAGACACTTTCAAGTCACAGTCTCGTGATAACAAGGATAATCTTTGGTGCAACTATTGTAAAAAGCCACAACATACAAAAGATCAGTGCTGGAAACTAAATGGGCAAGCTCCTAGCTGAGAGTGAAAAAATAAAAGAGGAACTCAGAGGAATCAAGGACAGACTCATTTAACTACTACCTAACCTAGTCCAGAAACAGCTCTCAAGGTAGGAGAGTTCAACAAAGAGGAGATTGAGAAGCTGCGACACTTATTAGGAACTCTAGAAAAACTATCAGGTACATGCTCTCTGGTGCAATCAAGTATGGTAGTCACTTCTTATGCATTACATGTCTCAGATACAAATTTTACCAACTCCTGGGTTATTGACTTAGGAGCCACCGACCACATGACTAATTTCTCAAAAAATTTTCACAGCTATACTCCATGCTCTAGTGATAGAAAAATTGTAACAGCCACTGGCACATTGATTACTGTAGCTGGAATAGGAGATGTCAAACTTAACTCCTCTCTTATCTATAAAAATGTTCTGCATGTCCCAATATTTTCTACCAGTCTTTTATCTGTCACTAAACTCATTCATGATCTGAATTGTGAGGTTTTCTTTCATTCAACTTATTGTGTTTTTCAGGATCAGTACTCGGGGAAGATGATTCGACGTGCTGAGGAGAAGGTAGGACTCTACTATCTTGAGCTACACAACAACCCGAATATTATGCGAAATACTAGAGCCCTATCATGTTCTTTTGCAAACCCTTCAACAAATAAAGGTTGGATTTGGTTACACCACCTTCGTCTTGGTCATCCTTCTTTTCAAATTCTTCAAAGAATGTTTCCCTCTTTATTTTAACGATTAGATATTAATAGTTTCCATTGTGATGTATGTGAGTTTGCCAAACATAAGCGTGTTTCCTTTCCCATAAGTAATACAAGGAGTTCTACTCCATTTCATTTAATTCATACAGATGTTTGGGGTCCTTCTGCTATTCCAAATATTTCTGGTTCTAGATATTTTGTGTCTTTTATAGATGATTGTTCTAGAGTCACATGGATTTTTCTGCTATACAATTAAAATCAGACTTGAGCACAGTTTTTCAAAATTTCTATAAAATGATTCAAAATCAATTTGGTGTGAAAATCAAGAAAGTTCAATCTGATAATGCACGAGATTACTTTAATCAAGTATTGTCTTCTTACTTTCAAAATGAAGATCTTATTTATGATTCCTCATGTGTTTACGCCCTACAACAAAACGGTGTGGCTAAGAGAAAGAATGGTCATTTACTTAATTGCACCTGTGCCTTTCTCTTTCAACATAATGTACCAAAAATCTTCTAGGGGAAAGCTGTTCTAACAGCCATATTTCTTATTAATCGGTTACCTTCTCGTGTCTTAGGTTTTAAAGCTCAAATGGAACTTCTTTCCTAGTTTTATCCTGACTTTCATAAGACACATAATCTTACTCCTTGAATTTTTAGATGTTCCTCCTTCGTTCATATTCATAGTCCTCACCGTGGGAAGTTGGATCCTAGGTCAATCAAATGTATGTTCATTGGGTATTCTTCGACTTNAAAAAGGGTATAAATGTTATCATCCTCCAACTAAAAAGATCTATGTGTCTGTTGATGTCACTTTTGATGAAACTCAACCCTATTTCGCGACTTCTTATCTTCAGGGGGAGCCCTCATCATCATCTTGGGAAGATAAGGATCTTTTCTTATTTGATTTGCCACCATCCATCCATAAATTCCGTGAGTCAGTCCCTGAACTCAGTGAGTTTATATCTAACACTTCTAGTGAACTCGTGCCAAATAATAAAGTGTCTGATGAGAAAGTTATTTCTGATAATATTCGACCATTGCAAGTGTACTCAAGAAGGAAAGATCCACAGCCTGAACCGATGTAAGTACATGAGTCGAACCCGACATCTGAGAATGAGGTAACTCCTAATACTATTCTTCATATTGATCAGTCAATTTCTGATTTGTCAACTAAGATCTTGACTTGCCCATTGCTGTAAGAAAAGAAACCAGAAAATGTACCCAACATCCTCTTTACCCAATAACCAATTTTGTGTCATTTAACAAATTTTTTTCATCCCATAAAAGTTTTCTTGTAAGCCTAAATACTATCCCTATTCTTAAAACCGTGTCCGAGGCATTATCTAAAAAGGAGTGGAAAATGCAATGAGAGTAGAAATGAAAGCACTAGAGAAAAACAATACATGGGAAATTGTTGACTCACTAAAAGGGAAGAATATAGTAAGGTGCAAGTGGGTGTTCACTGTGAAGTATAGAGCTGATGGTTCTCTAGAGAGGTACAAAGCTAGGCTAATTGCTAAGGGTTATACTCAAACTTATGGGATAGATTATCAAGAAACTTTCTCTCCAGTTGCTAAGATGAATACGGTAAAGATATTATTGTCAT
>JANLJB010002149.1:0-17824 GCA_026212285.1 Bursera cuneata | reverse complement strand
ATAGGACGAAATAAGGGCTGACACTATAAGTATCTTCCATAAATCCTACATCGGACAAGACGAAATAAGGCCTAACACTTTGTGAATAAAGTATTCTACACTCTAAACTCACACAAGAAATACATATCAATCTCACACTAATTCCTCATTCTATGTCCAATTTCAATACTCAACAACGTCAACTAAACCTCCTCTCATAGTGCTCATCCTATTCCACACTTCTCCACTCATCTCTAATCCAGGGCATTTACACGGGTGTTACACTCTCACTTATTCTTGTTACCCCACATTTATCCTTAAATCACTATAATGTCTACGAAGCTCGAGGTTTCGATCGAGGGATATGCGTAAACAGTACACATCTCTATTTCCTAAAGCCAAAAATAGTAAATCTCTATATTATTAACCCTAAATCCATATTCAATCTTCAATTTAACATAGTCCAACCATAAATCCCCAAAAATCAAGTCAAACCCTAATGTATTTCCACAAAATAAACCAATTAGAATGGAAAGGAAATGCGTAAAAATGATTTCCTTACCTCAGTTTGACGATACGCGAAGGATTAGAGCTTTCTCTCTCTTCTTTCTCTCTCCTCTTCTTCTCTTCTCTTTTCTCCCTTTTCTCCTTTCCCTTCTCTCTCGGGCTGCTGTTGTGCGAAATGAAATGGGGAGGCTAGGGTTTACGTTTTAAAACGTAAAATGGGACGCGCTCGTTATTTTCAAAATTGTTAATTTGCGAAATCCTGCCTCGGCGTCGCGGCATAAAGCGTTTTGTGCCGCAGCGCCAAACCGCGCCTAGGCGTAGAATGAGTTTCACGCCACAGTGCCAACTCTCTGACTTTGATAAAATGAATTCCAGTAACTCGACGCCTTGGCGTAGAACTGGTTTCACGCCTCGGCGTGAAACCATGCCCCAGCATGGAATGCCTTTCACGCCGCGGCGCCAACTCCCTGTTTGGCGAACAATAACTCCCTATTTATATGGTTCTCCATCCAATTCCTCACACAAACAATCCAACACACATTCTTTCTCATGTAACAATCCACAAATCACTTATATTCATCAACATAACATCAAATGTGTGTTATCCAAATGTCCACGTATTTGTACGTATATTTAAATACAACTTTTCACATATAACCATACATACGAAGATGGAATACATTAAAAAAAAAAAAAATTCTTGGTGCCACTTATGAACTTTCTACTATTTCAGACTCACGGGTTACTACATGGGCTGTGTTGCTCACCCCTTTTCCTCCACAATACCAGAGGTCAGCCTTCAGGTGGAGATATTCCAAAGCTCACTTAAAGGACTTCCGAAAAGTCTAGAAACTTACCCTTGCACGCATTCATGAAATTTACTGGTTGCAAGAGAGATTTGAATATTATGTGCCATTACTTTATCTTTATGTATAAACTCGTGCATTTAAAAATTTTTATATGATTTTTATCTCATTTATTTATTAGTTCACCCTCGAGATTCCTGTATAAGGGGTTTCAACGCATGACAATCATCATCTTTTGGACAAATAACATCATCACCAAGATTATTATTATTATTGTCGAACGATTCAAATTCACTAATCTCGTCAAGGTACTCTATCTGTTGGCCAAGATAACTACCCGCTTTTGTATTAAAATCACATTCTTGAGTGATATTCGGGTATGTAGCTTCACCCAGCATAAAAAATGGGGATGATGGTGTTTCAGGAGATAATGGGGTTGACAATCTTGGTTGAGTTATTTGATTACTTGCACTTCTTGAATGAAGCTTTGGGTCAGTCAGAATTTTCCCCCAATAAACCTTTTTACCTTCTAATCGCACCGAATGACGACTCCTCCTATCTTTTTCCTCAACAACCACCATTAATGGAGTAAGTTTGTCTCTTTTTCTACAATATTGAACAAATAATTTAATATCCTCATCGTTTTTTAAGGTCACCAATAGAGAGCATTTGGAGTTCTCATCGGTAAATACAGTGGTCAATTTCATAACACATTTATCTTGTTCAAATCCAAGTTTTACATACAATAATTCAATCAACTTTGTATATCTGATAGCCCTTGCGATTGTTGTTCCCTTAACGCAACCACCCACGTAAATAAGATCATCACATCATTCTACCTCTCAACGATCACAATAATGCGCCATGACGCAAATTTCTTCTATCATAATTCAAGTTGATAGATTTCCTACTATAATTTAATTTACTAATTATTTTAAATTATAATATTGAATTTACTAATTATTTTTAATATATATATAATTCAAAATTTATTTAAATATTAATAATTACAATTTTTTATAATATTTTATTTGAAAATCCATATTTCCGTATTTATTTGAAAACTAATTTTTGGAAATCAAATTTACAAAAACACAAAGTCATAACTTACAAAAAAAAAGAATTTTGTAAATCAAATTTATTTAACACTGTTGGGATTGTGGCTCGTGTCCTAATTTAAGTTTACTTCTATCAGAAGTAAGAAAAATAAAAAAGAATAGGAAAATAAAGTTATCTAAAAAATATGAATCATACTATTATGAGTAAAAGATCTCCATATAGACCAATAAATATATAAATTGAGAATCAATTCTTATAACGAAAAGTGACTAGACATAAAGATAAACGTTCTTATAAGAATGTAAGAAGAGACATGAAGAGATATAAAAACAACACCAAGATTAAGTAAGTGAGAAAGGTATATAAAAATGTAAGAAAAGACATGAAAAAGATATAGAAACAATACCAAGATTAAGCAAATGAAACATGTATAATTTCAAACTCTATTATATTAGATATAATCTCTTGTACTTTTATATATTTATAATCTATTTGATTCATCTTCTCATACAGTATCTCAAGAAAAATATGCATATATAAAAATAAAAATAAAAATAAGAATTAAATATCAAAAATTTTAGAATAAATATCGATATACTCTTATTTTTTTGTGTTAATTAATAAATTTCTCTCTCATCCATTAATGTAGGAAAATTTTATCAAACCACATAAGTATAACGTTTCTTTTATGTTATGATATATTATATATTTTAAATCTTGATAACTTTAACATGCTCCCGAATAAATTTTTCCAACAAACAACCTACAATTTTTTTTAACATCACAACTAATATCTAGTAACTGACTTTTCTTTTAAAACTTTTCCACACGATAACAATCACCCTAAAAAGTTCATACATGATAGGAATTTACTCTTCCGAACACACATGCCTGCGATGACAATAAAATTGTTGTCTCATTAATTAACATGCTTTGCAGACTTCCTCCAATCAAAAGTACGATCATGAAGCATTAAAAATAAAAAATAAAATAGCAATTCAAAACAGCCCAATGACATCTACTAAAGTACATGCAGCCATCTCGCACGGCTGCTATGGATTCAACGATCCATCACCATGTCTATCCAGTGTGAGAGTGAGATAGCGAGACGCGTGATGATTAAGTTTGTTTTGTTAACCCAAATAGAAATAATTAGGTTGCCAGAAGACCAAAAAGTTCTCTCTGGACATGCAGGCCTCAAGAAAATGAGCTTTTTATCAGTGCTTTATTTCCAAGTAGAACCACCTAGTCTAATCACCTCTTCACCACTGTTGTCTCTCCTAGGAACCCGTTCTCCAGCCTCCGCTTTTTGATCACTTAAATCACCATACAGATCCCTAAGCTTGGCCAGGTTGCTCGATGCAGATGTCTTTTCCTTGTTTCCATCTCTCTGTGGACTTGCATGACGATCAAGGCGTGCAGGGCCAGCCTGCACACTCCTACTTCTGCTCCGGCTCCGGCTCCTGCTACGACTCCTATGTGAACTAGTTTCTTTATAATAACGGCTACCCTCATGACTGTTCTCATATTCTCTCCTGCTTTCTTTCTCAGAGTACTTGGATCTCCGGTCATAATCATGCCTTCGATCCCTTTCCCTGTCCCTGTCTCTGTCTCTAATCCTACCTCTATCCATATCTCGATCCCGGTCCCGGTCCCGGTCCCTCTCTCTCTCTCTATCCCTGTCCCTTTCCCTATCTCTATTTTGATCTCGATCCCGGTCCTGGTCCCTCTCCCTATCTCGATCCCGATCTCGCTCCCTTTCTCGATCCCGGTCCCTATCTCTATCTCTATCTCTATCTTTCTCCTTCTCCCGATCCCTCTCCCTGTCCCTATCTGAGTATTCTCTATCATAATATTCACGACTATGGCTACGACGGTTTTTGGGTGATCTTCTTATATCTTCACTGCTGGCTCTATCATATGAGGACGGTGGTACAGTGCGTCGAACAGGGGAAGAGTCCCTGGTTGATGCACGATGGGGAGCACGCTGACCAAAAGAGACAGAAAGTGCAGCTTTAACAGATGGTGGCCGACGAGCAGTATCATCAGATCCATGACGGTTGGAATCCCCCGTAACACCAGAGTGTTTTGTGGGGAGCTTCATCTTCTCAAGATTAGTTACAATCTGCCGCAATACAGGGACAGGGATGCGAGGGAAAAGAGTATCAAAATAATACTGCAATAGCACAACACAAACGAGTATTAATTTTCTTCCAACTGTCTTGATTATAAAATATGAAACCTTGAGGTGGTCAATAAAAAGAATTTGAAAAAAGAGCAAAACGATAACTCATAATTAGAGAACGTTTGACTATATAAATGAGAACTAAATATTACCAAAAGAGATTTTTTTTAAGGAAAAAAAATAATCAAATGATCACACAAATACATAGATACGTATGTATCTACATAACTACTAAACTTGACTTTCACTTAAAAGGGGTCGCCTTATATTAGAAAAGAATATTAATTAATAAAGGCATGTTATATGAGAGAAATTTTCTTGCTCTTCAGCTCCACCCTACCCCTATATCAGTTTAGTCATAAAAGGAACTCAAGTTTCACCTTTTGAGAACTTTACCAATAGAAAGGTGAAAGATGCATGTATATATGTGGGAAGGATTATTCATGGTCAACAAGAGCTCATACAAAAACCATCCTCTACGGCATAAAGGTCGCATTTGGGAGGAGACCAGAGACAGGACAAGACTAAATTTGTCCTTATGTTCGGTTCAATTGGGAGAGTGGGACTAATTGTTAGTCCCACCCCCCCTAACAGTACCAATTCGACGGGACTAGAAGCCTGGTTTTTAATTATAATTGATAGTAAATACAATAAATAAATAAGATAAAATACTAATATTTATATGTCCTATATCACTTAGTTCCAAGCCTGGTAGAAACATTTTTTTTAATTATAATTGATAATAAATACAATAAATAAATAAAATACTACTAATTAAATATTAAATATAATAAGAAGAATTATAATATAAAATATAATCTAATTTTTTATTAATAATTTATTTTTAAATTATATATATCTTATAATCATATTAAAATGATTAGTTATATAAATCTTGTATTTTTATTATAAAATTAGAATATTTAATCAATAATTTTTAATTATATTTAAATATTTAACTACTTTTATATAAAATTAATTTTCATTATTTACTAATAAAAATTATGTAATAATAATATAACAATAATGAATAGTATTAAATATTAAATTTATATATAATAATAAAATTCTAATCTACAAAAATATTACATTACTATTTTTGTAAAAATATTAACAAGCAATTAATATTTTTAATCTAAATATTAAATTAATTTTTAAATCTTTATGCAGCCAAAGGGATCAATAATTGTTTAATCCTAGTTTGAACTCAACAAAAAATGAATTCTGTAAATAGTTTACTAATAAACACAAGACGTAAATCATGAATTTGAAAGAAAAATGCAAGGGTGTCCACCTTTTTTTTTCAAGTTGACCCACTTAATGTGATGAATAATCCACTTTCATTGACAGGAAAAAAAATAAGTAAACTGGTTGAGAACATGGAAAAACCAAGAGTTCAATAGTATCCATCCATATTATGGTAAGAGTAAAGGTCGGTGTAGTTTCTCAAGTCAAGAATTGGGGCCTTACAATCACAACAAAACTGAGTTTCAGACATTAATGATGAAATGGCCAGAGATATTTAGTTGATTTGAAATTTGACAAGCATGATTAGGTGGGTAAATAAAGGATTCCACAATTAACTTGATAAACAATAAATCTCACAGAAAGTTACGTTGTTCATGTGTGCTTGAAACATTTTGTAATTGTGGCATGTTCATGTGTGTGCCCATAAACAGAATAATTTAATACCCATAATATCATTCGTAACTGATGTGGAACAAGTAGGATAGAAAATAATAGAGGAAGGAAGGGCAGAATAGAAAATAAAAGGGAGAAGGAAAAAAAGAAAAGAGAGAAAATCGTAAAGAAAGGGGAGGAAAATGAATAGAATTCTGGAGGAAACCAATTTTTATTCTATATTCCATGCTACCTAACAACAAATCAAAAGGCCCTCTTTGTACTGATCAGGACCTAAACAAAAGAAGATATTAAAAGTGATCTAAATCATACTTAAATAACAAAAACCTAATTAGGAAAATCAGTTCTTACTTGATAGGACTCAAATTTGTAAATTCATGAAAGAAACAATGAAATCTAAATTTATGACTCTCCTGCAATAAGATAATGAAATACATAAGTTAAATGGCATCTAACCTGTCCAAGAAGCAAATCACGCACATATACACCCATAGTGGTCATTCTTCCATTGGATCCAGGTGAGAATTCCTGAAATGCAAAAAAAAATAATTTTTATGTCATTATTTACGAAATAATTAGGGAAAAAAAATAAGTATTACAACACAGTTTATGATTACTCGTAGAGTTATCCAGTGAGTGAATAGTAAACAGCTGTTGATTTAAATGTAACGCACTGTTTGTAGACTAAAGAGGATATAACAAAACTACTCTCCAGTGATGATAAAATTAGAAGCCTTTATTTAAATAAGGCATAAAATAGTCAAAATCATGTCAAATACGGCATAACATCATTGTTATCTATACTTAAAGTTGCTTATAATTGAATAGTCGTATGAGCAAGTTAGGAGTAAGGGTGCACCTAGTCAAAATCTTGTCACATAGTACTCAAATTGTAAAGTAGAACCTCAGACACGGGCTAAAGTCTATGACAACAAGAGAGGAAAATAAAGGAAAAAAGAAAAAAAGCTTTCTTTTGATAATAAACTGAAAATGAAATTAATATGACAATACAAAAGTAGATCAGATATCATCAGATACCTATAAAGGTGTCCGAACACCAACTGAGGAGGGAGGTCAAAATATACCCAAAAAATAAAGACGGAAAAAAATCAGTATAGGCTGTGCAAAACAATCATATTAATTATAGGATCTGTAACAGGTAAAGCAACCCCAGAAACCGATAAAATAAGTATAAAACTCCATCCTAATTAAAGTTAATAAAGAAAGAGGTCTTGAAAATCCTTTGAAACTTTAGCCCATGGGGATGCCAAAAAGGCACTTCATCCCATAACACATTGATACACCTTCAAAAACAATAGTCTCTTTCATGCCAAACAAACCAAGAAGCACTATATAAAAAATGAAGCCGGAAGTTTTAAAAAAAAAAATGGTAAACATATCAAAATCACATGCTCTGAATCTGGTTATCAAACTAAGGTAGAGTACATGACACACTCAACCCGTATGCCAAACACTTTTCACTGAATTATTTTTCAATTGACATGGCTAAACAACATTTAGCTCTCAACATTTCTTGATTTTCCAGCATAAATTAAGATTCAATTTGAAGCTATCCACAGAGAAATTTCACCTCAAAAATCACAACATATGAACAGATACTTTAATCTAACAATCAAACAGAAAGATCTGCAATGCCTATCAAAACATGTTCACTTGAATCACTTTTACAAATTTAGTTTTTCGGTTGGATTTCAATTACATATTTTTCAGTAGATTTAGCTTTCCTTTTTGTTAAGGACTTGGCAGTTTACAGATTAGGTATTGTAGTCTCTAGAATATAGAGTGATTTGAGGATATAAAATGATGATTAATGTCTTTCTCCATAATCTTCTCTCTAAATTCTTTTCTCCCCATCTGTAGTCTCAACAATCTTATCTATTTCTACCAAGTTTTTGTTCTTTCCTATCTATTTCACTCTTACCAATCCTCTCTTATTTTGTTCTCCCTTCCTACATCACTTTATGATTTTTCTAATCCCAAATATCTACAAGGAAGAATGATTAATATGTCACAGAAGCTTTTGCTGAAAAAGCATATTCATTAACTATATAACAATTACAAAAGTCCCAAAGATGATCTACACTTTTAACAATAAAAGGAAAAATTAAAGTTATAGGACAGGAAAGAAAGTTCCAAACTTATATAGCAAACTAGCAAACATTTCCAAATTACCTATATTTAAAATCCTTAAGGACAAAAAGAAAGCCATAAAATTGCTGATCAGACACTAAACAAATTTGTCTGCCAACTAAAATCTCAGATATGTGATTCCCACACCATTTTAATTGTTAAAGACCACTTTTCAAGCTTTAATAGATTACTAAATACTAGAAATCAATCAATAAAAGCAGCTAAAACTCTTAAAATACCTCTTCATCCTTTAGATAAGCCTCAAACCAATTCCACAATGTCTTGGGATCTGCAGCATATCTTAAATACAAAAATCCAACCTGTAACAAAGATTCCAGTATCAGCCCCAGTACACGACAAAATCAAAGCATAAACTAAATCAGTGGAGCCATACACTGACAACATAATATACCTCAAATGCAAAATAGAAGAAGAATGACAATAAACTTAAAACTAAGCTTTGAAGGCCAGCTAAATATGAATCCATACTATTAGTTTCAATAAGCTAATAAACCAGCACATATAGAAGTTATAAAATTATGTAATACTTCACTGATTTTAGCATTTTGCAATTCCAAAATCACTAGCAGATATAGTAGCTATTACAATCAGAAAAGCAAATGTAATTCCATTATCAAAATATTAAAAAAGATATTAATCCTGTGACAGAATGTCTCAGCAACTCAGGAAAGGTCACCTCGAACCTTGGTTTTGTAGATATCTGCTAAGCATAGCAAGAGCATTGTTAGGTGGGAATAAGAAAGTCTCAGCAACTCAAAGAAATAAGAACACCTCAACCTTGAGTAGAAATCTGCTAATGCCAAAACAAGGGAATTATCATCTACATATATGTGTACTTATAAACTCCTATCAAGAGTTATTTATGCTTCATACAAGAGAGTTGAAATAAGCATATTTCTAAGAATGATTCATATCGCATGAGTTTGGCTTATTAACTAACTGGAATAAACACACTTTCTATGTTTCTAGAAAGTCAAAGTTATACAGAAGATGACATGAATATATAATTAGGAAAAAGAATTAATGAATATAATGCCATTTTAAATTCTATTCAACTAGCATGGATTTCCTTCATAAGAAGGAAGTTAAAATAAAAAGAAGGAAATATAGCAACATTAAGTAAAAATTTAAAACAATGAAAATTACTATCAGAACTTAGAACTTCCAATTACAGTAATACAAAACACATTAATAAACAAAAATAAAATTATTAATCATTAATTTATATTTGCCAAATGTATATAATATAGGGCACAAACTGTGGCAATGAAAACTGTAACATACATAAGGAACTTTGTTCTTTATACAGGAAAATAACAAATCGCTTATTAGTTGTAAAGTGATTTACATAATACTGAACAGCTGCCATGAAAATACAGAAAAGACGATGAAGTTAGGACATTCTAAAATAGTCCTCAAAAGAGAAAGAAATACAAAACAGTTCCACATCCATTCTTTAGTTTCAAGCCAATTTTGATGAATGAAAAAGAAGAGCAAGTCACAAAATTTTGCAGAAAACAGGAAAACCTCTCCTCTATATTCCCCTAAAAGTTTGCCCCACGATTTTCATTTTCACTTAACATGGAATCTTAGATTTCAAAAGTATTTTTGAGGGTTCAAAATAAGACATGAAATCAGCAATCAAACTACTAATGCAAGATAGCTGAGAATTTCTAGCTTCTCAAGAACCTAAAGACTTCTCTGACACCAAATGAAACTCCCTCAATACAGCTAGGAGTATCCCTAATTCCTAATTCTTAAGACTTATAAAATAGGTTGAATTGAGCTTAGGTCCAGTTCCAACATTTAAATCTACAATAATAGACAAACTTAAACATAATCATTATATAGTTTTGATAAACAATGTAGCCTGCTACTTTGCAATCCACATCCAAAAAGCAAACCAATGCACAGTTCCATTTTTTTGTCCTTTTATAAGACATTTCTCAAAATATAATTTCTAGAACTCCTTTACATATTAGAAATATAGCTCTTACTCTCCTTTCAATCTACATATAAACTTGCACAAGCACACCATCACATATATGTATAAATCTTCTATAATAATTTTCCAAGAAAGCCACTGTTACATTTACAATAAACTTATTGTGTTCCACCAACTTAACACGGATCAATTAACCCACTTTATCACTCTTGTTAAGAGGTGGAATGCTCCAAGCTAGACCACTTCACTGCAGGGAGATCCTTGCTCCACATGACTTTAACATACACTTAAACATTCCAGGGCCAATTAAAAACTTTCTCTGGGTACTTAATTCTTCAGTTTCTTAAATTAAAAAAAAAAATTATAATCCTCCTTACAGAAAAGGACTAAACCTCAATGCCCCTTAATCAAACATTTTTACAACTCAAATAACAGGAGACATAATTATTTAGAAAGAAGGATTTCTTAGAATCAGTAAACACAATTAGCACACATATATCTATTTGTGAACACAAAATCAATTTGCATTAACAATAAATCTTCAAATAAATAGACTCAAGGCAAAGGCTCTACTTACCGCCCTTATGTAAGGAGAGTCTGTATGTTTCAATAAACCATGCATTTGCTTGATAGTAAGTTTCATAGTAAAAAACTTGTAAAGAAGACAGAATGCCGTTGAAGGACCACGGCAGTTTCCAGTCATCCATGGTTCTACATGGTCAACCTGATTGTAGATTTCATCAATCACTTCATGATACGTTTTTAACCGGTAAAGCTCTTTGAAATAATCAGACGACAGTATGTTCATACACAGAACCTTCTCTAACAATGAATCAATTGGTTTGCCACAAGTCTGAATCTCCGTCATCGGTCGTCTAAGTGCACCTCCAATCTCACAAAATCAAATTACTTATGAATACATGCAGCATCAATACAATACTACACCTGCAATAATTCATGGAATTATAATAAATTTTTCCGATTTAAAAAAAAAAAGCTTTAATCTCACTTTTTTCGTTTCTTAACGGGCCATTCCACCAAATTGAGCATAATAAATTTTAAGTCAACAACAATACATTCAAGCACAAGATTCATTCCTTAAAAACAATAAGTTTCCTGCATTTTCTCAACAGCCAAATAATCGCAGCCATAAAAGTGAAGTTGCAAACATTTGATATTCAAATTAAAAATTTTTTAAAAAAAAAAAAGGCGATTAGAAGCCCAACAAAGGAAAATTCAATACCACCCATGAAAAGTAACACGATGCGAGAGAAGCCAATTTCAATTAAAAAAAAAAAATGCAATAAATAAAACAAGAAGGGGGGAAATAACTCAGTACGCACCGTTTCGGTGTCAATGGCCGGGTTTTGATTGGAGAAATGAGGAAGCAATTAGATAGAGGTGATGGTGACAACAAAACCCTAAAACTGGCCTTGAGAATTGTAGTTCAGGCTTCGCTTAGGCTTTTAGCTATCTGTTTTTGAACGCGAAACCAAAACGACGTGTAAAAGGGCGAGGCTGATCCGACCGCTCGTATTAAAATAAAGGAAAAATATCATTGGAAATTTAACGAAAGTAGCCAAGTTTAAGGGGCTGATATGAAAAATAGCTAAGTTTTCTAATTATCACGTTCCCCTAATCAACCTCAATCGTGTCTTCAACTTTGGAAAGAAATTATGTCTTCCACTTTAATTTCATCATCTCTCTTCTTCTCTACCTAACACACAACAGAACTCTTTCACTTTAAAAGTAAATCAAATAATGAAAAGATAGATCATTTTTATTAGTGATCTTTTATTCTTAATTTATATGTTAATACTTGTCCATATATGATAAAAAGGGTTTTTATGGGTTTATTTGATTCGAGTTATTATGGGTAATTAGGTTTTGATGTTATAGTTTGGAATAAAAATATATTAGATTTATATTTAATAGTTGTTGTTGATGTATTTTGAAGTTGATAAAAGTTGTTTTTATAGTTAGAAGTGTTGAAAAGCAATCGAAAAATATAGACAAGACCGGAGAAGATGAAGTGCAAAATTCTGGATTGTGGCCTACTGTCAAACCGAGACCGAGGCACGGCCTGGCCAAGATCTCAGCCTCATGGTCAGGCCAGCCAAAAAAGGATGCATTGTTGGGACTCATAAAATGATGCTTTAACCAAACGAACTACAAGAGTTATTTGTTTATATAATGTCTATTATAGCTTAATATACTAACTAAAAGACTAATTATAAGAAATGCAGAAAAGCAACTTAGCTTAGTTGGTATATAAATAATATAATTTAAACTATTTTTATTAATTTTACTATTTTGAGTTAATATATTCATTAGTTTTTAATTTAAAAAGAATCATCTTAAAATTTTAATTAGAAAAATATAGAAATAATGGTAAAATTAATTTAAAAAATTATAATTAACTAAAAATAATATAAAGTAAAAATTTTAAGAAATGCAGAAAAGCAACTTAGCTCAGTATAATTAGTCTTTCAGGAATGCAAAAATTGACCATGGGCTGAGGTCTAAGCCTGACCATGAGGCTGAGGTTGGCTTGACTATGGGTCACGGTCCAGATTTCTACCCTTTGTCTTCTGTGGCCTTGTCTATGTTTTCCGATGGCTTTTCAACACTTCTAACCACAAAAACAATCCAATCAACTTAAAAAATGCATCAACAACAAATATCAAATACAAATCTAAATTATTTTTATTTCAAACCANCAATATTAAAACCTAAGTACCCATTATAATTCAAATCAAATAAGCTCATAAAACTTATTCTCATCAATCATGTACAAGCTTTAATATATAAATCAAGAATAAAAGATCACTAATCGAAATGATCTACTTTGTTGTTAATTGATTTGCTCTCAAAGTGAATGAGTTTTGTTATGTGTGAGTTAGAGAAGATCAAAGAGAGAAAATGAAGCCGAAGTTGAAGACATGATTTCCCTTCAAAGTTGAAGACATGGACATTTTGATCAACTTGGCTGAGGTTAGTTAGGGGAATGAGAGAATTATGAAGCTTTTCTATTTTTTATTTCAGCCCCTCAAACTTGGCTAGTTTTGCTAATTTCCGAATATCATTCAACCCTCTCTAATTTCTAAGCAAAAAGAAAAAAAAATAATCCTTACAAGAAAGACTACCAACGCTATCAACAAAAAAATAACCAAAATTACATGAACCTTTTAAAACATCATATTTTCAAATGAAATTTAGAAAATAACAGACAATAGCCAACTATACGGGACCTTTAAAAAGTAGTACACTCTTTANTTTTTTTGATCACCTGAACAAGTTCATGTCACATGAACAAAAATATAATTCCACATGAGATAGAAAGGCTCAAATATGATTTTGACAAGTCAACAGGCTCCAAGATTGTTACATTCATCAACCTGTATATAATGGGTAAGGTGTCTATCAACCCTAGGTTGGTCAGGCATAATAAAAAATTTTAGGTTTGTCTACATTTGAAAACGTCCTTGAGCTTGTTATTTTTATTAAAATCAATATCAGACACCTTCCCTATGCTTTAGTGAATTGCCTATAACATCCTCTAGTTCTATAAAATCTTACATACCTTCCCTTTAGTAATTATTAATATATCCCTGAGATGTATATTTTTTCAATTGAAATATGACTAGATTTAAATTCAGCTGAAATGTGAATGGATCTAAATATAAATATATGAATGATAAGTTTGTTTTTCTTTTTAATATATTTTTTTTTTTAAGGTCCAATAATAAGTTTTAAGTTGTTTGTTTTTATTAACTTAAAATGTCTAAAAACTTGTAATTATATATATACTTATTAAATGTTATATAAAATATTTAGATATCGTCAATTAGACATGTAACTTATGAAGAAGTATGCTATAGCATGAGATGACTGAACTAATTCTGAATAGGAAAAAGGAAAATAGTTGTATATATTTTCCAAGAATTGAATAATCTCACTTGTTCAATTTTTAATAAATTTACTATAAAATATATTAAATTTGAACTAATGGAAAATTTGAAATAATGTCTAAAAAAATTGAATTCAAATATTAAATAAATCTTAAAAGAGAAACTGTTATTTAAAGGAAGTTGATGAAAAAAATAGAAATAAAAAGTAGAATAATTGGATAAATAAAAATTATATATTTAGAAATTAAAAGAGAAATTTCATAATATCTAAAAATTTAAATTATATAAAAAAATTATTTAGAAGTCCATGGGCCCAATTTGAACTGGCCTAGCTTGGCATTTGCCATTTCTACATGGGCCCTGTGCCAGGCCCATACATAATTTTTTTATTGGACCTAACCTGACTTGACCTGTCACTATTTAGATTTTATACGATCTAGTCTTTTGGCCTACCAAAAAGTTTGATTTGACTGGGTTGTCCTACTGTCATCTCTATTCATATTTAGTGGCTGTTTGTTTGGGTAAAAATATACTTAGGAATAAAAATGAGAATGAGATATTTATATTCCTACTGTTTGATTAAAAAAAAAGACTATAGAATGGGAATCCCATTACCATAGAAAAATGAATCAGTCATTCCCCCCACCCCCCTATTAATCAGAATTGATTCCGGACTGGAATCAAAAATTAAAAACACGCTCTTCACTCTTTCTTAAAAAAAAAAAAAAAAAAAAAATTTTACGCTACTGTTCCACAAGCAAAATCTCTTCATTTCCATCTCCCCCAATCCAATACAATTTTCATCTCAAATACAGGTATGTTCTTCTCGATTATATTATTTTCTTATTATCTATTTTAGGGTTTTTTTTTTTAATTTTCTCCATTTTTTAGAAAAAAAAGTACAGAGTATTGGGTGGGATGATTATTTGTATGAATCTATTGAATTTTTGCCCAATATATATATATATATTTTTATTTTTAGAATTATCAATCACAGCCTTGATTAGCCTTGATTATGTATAGCCTTGTTTTAGTGTTTTGGAATTACGTTTGTTGTTGGTGGTGGTGAGTAAAGGCTGCTTTGATTCTTGTGTAATTAGAGTTGGAGTCTGCTTTGATTCTACTGTAATTGAGTTGGAGTCTCTCAAAATTAATTAAATATTTGAATTCGTTCTTTCACTACAGAAATTAATTGGGGCTTGGATCAAATTTAATTTCTTGGAAGATACTTCAGTGAATTGAGAGGAAAAATCTGGAAATTTTACCATCTTAGAAGGTGCAGGTAACTTTTAAACTTTGTTTTCCGTAGATTTTAATTGTTTTATCTTCATATTCATTTTCAAAGTTAATAAAAACAAAATAGGGTAAAAACAAAATAGGAATCAGATGTGAAATATTGAAAAGTAGATAATAATTGGCAATGCTTTATTGCCAAGCCGCTGCAACTCATTCGTTTGCATGTGGAGTCATAAACATTTTAAAAAAGGTGGGTAGTGTATATCCTATTATAAATGCCCCTGCCATCTTCCACCACTTCGTCACTTCCATATTTTCAACATGGAAACTTGGTTCATTATCATTATCTCCCTCTGCATCGATTCTCTCATCAAAGCACGCTTCAACGTTTTGCATCCTAGTTTCTGTTTTTCTCTTCTTGTTTCATCTATTACTTCATTTTATTAACTTTAGATAATCAATTATTTTTCTGTTTTACGAAGGTTACAAGTTTAAAGATCAAATTGATGATTAATTAATATCCATCTTGAGATAATTATAAAATATTTTGACTCTCTATTTATAGAAGTGTCATTTTATATTTATTTATTAGGTTAATTATAGAGATTTTGATTTGTTTGTTTTTTAAAGTGTTTTGTTTATATTGTTTTTTTTTATTTAAAAAAATTATTAGATGGATGAGTATATGACATTTATGTAAATATATAATTAACTCCTATTTTATATGACAATGTAAAGGAATGAATAGTTTTGCCCTACAATGAGAAGGAAGTGAGATTTACAAGAATTTCAATTTATAGTAATTATTGTTAACATAGTTTTTATTATGTATGTAACATGGTGTTTGATGGGTGCAACCATTTTTAAAGGGCGTCAATTGAGAGAAAAGAAGAATAATAAGAAGAGATTAAGAATAGCAAATTTAGATAGCTACTAAGAGAGAGTGATGTTACATGCAAGAATGAACTTCGCATGAATCAACACATATTTGATGTACTTTGTGAGATGCTTATAGACATTGGGGATTTAAAAGAAACTAAAAATATGTTAATTAAGGGAATTGTAGGAATGTTTCTATATACATTAGCTCATCACAAGAAGAATGGGACAATTAGAACTTATTTTATTAGAAAAGGAGAAACAGTGAGTAGACAATTTGACCTATGTTTAAAGGCTGTTTTAAATTTGCATAATGAGTTATTGAAAAAGCCTTTGCCAATAATGGATGATTGCACCGATGATAGGTGAAAACATTTTAAAACAGCCTTTAAACATCTTCTTCACAATATTCCTCCATAAACCCATAGATTTAATATGGACTTTGTTCGAAATTAAATTCATTTATTCTTATTTCTATTATAGAATTGCTTAGGAGCATTAGATGGTACTTATGTCAATGTATCAATACCAGTTGAGGATAGACCTAAATATCAAAACGGAAAAGGTAACATTGCAATGAATGATTTGGGTGTTTGCTCACCTGATATGCAATTCATATACATATCACCTAGATGGGAGGGATCAGTTCATGATGGTCATGTCCTTCGAGATGCTATTTCTAAACCTTGTGGTTTAAAAATTCCTCAAGGTAATGGTAATTCATAATATTAGTTTTTAAATAATTAAGTAAATAACTGCATTACATAATATGGAAAGAAAAATAATTTGTTAAACTCTTTCGTATGTGAAGGTTGTTATTACTTGGTTGATGTTGGCTACACTAGTGATGAAGGATTTCTCGCTCCATATAGGGGGCAACGCTATCACCTTAATGAGTGGAGAGGTGATAGACAACCATAAATTGTTGAAGAGTATTTCAATATGAAACATGCCAGAGCTAGAAATGTAGTTGAAGGATGTTTTGGCTTACTTAAAGGACGTTGGTCAATACTTGGGAGTTACTCATTTTTTTCCAATAAGGAATCAAGGATGTATTATTATGGCGTGCTGTCTTCTACATAATTTAAAAAATATATATATACCAACAGATATGGAGGAATATTGTGAAGAAGAAGATGGAGAAGATAAGAATATGGATTATGATAATGAAGTGGAGTTTATCACCACAGTTCAAACATCTGATCATTGGACCAATTTTAGAAAAACACTTGCCCAACAAATGTTCAACAGTTGGAGAGTGCGCACCAGTTAGACATTTCTGAGACTTTACAATTTAAAACCTTAAAACGCATTGGATTTTGACTTATATTTTTTATAATTCTTATTATCTTTATCTTCATTTGATATGCAATTTGTTGTTCTTTATTTCTTATATTCATTTTTAATTTTTAGCAATTTAGGTTGATTTATATATTGAAATAATATTTATTATCATTCTTGACATTTTTAATGTTATTATTGTTATTATATTTATAAATCTTGT
>JANLJB010002147.1:0-10172 GCA_026212285.1 Bursera cuneata | reverse complement strand
TTCCTCTTGGTTAAGTCACTGTTTCAGCTTTCTGCAGGGTCCCAACATGTTGCTATCTAAAAGAAACCGGCTGAAACCCTTTAATCAGTGAAGTGATTTCAACAGATTTAGAATTAATTAGCGGACTATTAATTGTCAGAAGTCCACATTGCATTGTTTTTTTCTTACCTATCAGAAGAACAACCAGACCGGCCACANTCTAATAACTTCCATACCTAATTGATTTTGCCATTTCCGTGATAAGGAATTCAAAGTTCGCAGGCTCAACTAAGATCATACAGTGGGCATATTTCACTGTCTAATTAACAAACTCATTTATCGCCATCTTAAATAATTAATGTCAATGGCAAAATGCAGCCAGTCCCGTCCCACTATTAAAGCAAGGTCATTGGTTGATCATCAAGAGCCAAAGTAAAAAAACTTTTATGTCTGAACAGTTGGCAGAAAGGTTAATTTGCAGCTGGCAAACATTGTTATCAAGAGGGCTTCATCATCAGCATTTGATTGATGATACCAAATTACATGTTATAATCAATGAAAAAACAAAGAACTGGAGTTAATTAATCTTCCGTTCGGTTGCAGGGAACCCGTTTGATGGTCAGACAGATTATAATAGAAAATACTAAATTCGATTAAGTGACAATAATCTCTTCATTTTCTTATTATTAAGAGCCTCGTCAGCACATTTATTTAATAGTTTTATGCAAAGATTAGATCATCCGCATAGAAGCTACAGAAAGTAAAACGAGGATTAATTTAATGTAAATGGATAAAGAACTGCCATATGGTATACCTTAACATTAATAAACGAAGATCTGCCACATTTGCAGAACTAGATTATTGCATCAACAAAAGCTGCTCCCCCATGACCAATCTTCATGCTTATGTAATCATGCTAATTAACAAAGACAATTTAAGTATTAAGGATGAGATTCTTGTTCAACAGTGCGGAGACTTGTTTGCATAATATCAGACAAGTATTAAATATTCAAAGAAATCTAAAGTTACAATAAAGTATTAATGAGTAATATTGACCATTTCAAGCACACTTAAGAAGATCATGATCCTTCAGCCTTCAGCCACCTGCCCCTAAACCTCTTTCCAGTTGCCATGTTTACGGCACTTTATATAAGCAGCGTCAATGTCTTATCTCAACACTTGCCCAGACAACTATCTGCTGATCCCTTCAGCTTTCACTTTCCATTATTATTGCTCACATAAACGTAATCTGAGAAATATGTGAACTGGTTTGACAATTATACATAAATGTATATATTAATTACAAAAGAGAATTTGAGCAAATATTATTTTGATCAGAACTTAGGAATCATGGAGAGGTGGAGTAGCCTTTACAGTTGTGAAGAGCCGAGAGAATGTTTGGTAGAAAAACAAAAATGTCTAATGGTAACTTCACTGTTATACGCCAAGCAAATTAAGATTATTTGAGCAGGGGGCCAAGTGTCTTTGCGATTAGGTCATGACTGAATGTGACCTATCCCACGTTAGGTACGATTTTATCCACTGTATAACACATTACTTGACACGTATAATTCATCTTTGTTTTTTTTTTCTGTTTAATCTCCCAACTACAAAATAAGAAAATAAAAAAATTCATAGGAACCCATTTTCTTACTATATCAGAAAAAATATATTAAGCTTTAAAGATACCAAAAAAAAAAAAATCAAAGAAATCTGCTATACACAGAGAGATAGATTAAGCTTACCTGCCGACAAGGAAGGTATAAACGTTGAAATAATATAAATTAATGTAGCCGCCTTGAGTATGTCTTGCTTATATCATCACCCTCACTTGCTTGCGTAATTAATTAAGGGGGATTTGTGAAAATAACAAAATTCAAAAGGGTAAAATAAATGTAACTAAGACATTAAAATTTTTAATTTATATAATCAAACCGTTAGCTGTCGGTACATAAATATTAATCCATTGACTCTGATAGTCTATAACAGGCTAATTTGGTTAGCCTATTGACTCATTACGGACTAATCATATCAACCAACTAACATTTTAGTTAGATAAATTAAAATTTTAAATTTTTTAGTTATTTTTTAATTCAACTCTTTAAATTTGATTAATTTAATAATTATCTGAAAATAGAACTTTATGTCACTATATATTATGTAAGTCCATTTTAATGTTAAGTGTCGAAATTATAGGCTTTACAGTACTCTTGTTATTGTTGTTGTTTCATCTTTGAGGACAAGCTAGATCCGTATCATATTAAATATTATATCAAATTAAATTAAATGCGTGCCACAACATGTTTGATGTTTTTTCATAAAAATATAACAATTAAATTATTTATTCAGCATGTGTGTATGCATAGCTTCGATACATAAACACTTGGCTCGTTATGAAACCAAGATAATCCCCGTTTTGTGGATCGACTGACGTGGCGGCCTCACGATTTGCCAAATATCGTTCACAATTTTGGTTGTTTACTTGTTTTGATTAATTATTGATTGCATCATACTAAGTATAATAAACGGAAACATATTAAATATATTTACGTGGCCAAAACGACAAATAGTATGCCGTTTGATATCATGGGAGATCGACGAAGTGACTGTCACGTGGCGGTTCCGATTAAACCAATCAGTGAGCGTAGGTGGCAGCCCTTTAAGAAGCATTGACATTTAGGGGGTGCGCTTGGGCGCCAAAATGTGAAATAAAACCAGTTTGGAGTGCCCACGGAAATTCAAGAGAAGAAAGGAGAGAGCGTGTATTGTTTACCAACCTGGTGACTTGTATACAAGTAGAGACTTTTGCAATGTGAATTGAGCACCAATAAGAAGCGAAATTAAAGAAGAAGATTCAATGCATGTTACTATTTTGATCTTTTCCCATATGCAAATTGCAAGAGTAATTGAATTGCAAAACTTGGTAGCTAGCTACTTTGTTTCTTTTGTACAATTCAATTTATGTACATTCTATTACGGGAAAAAAAACGAATCAAATCGGATTCAATCGAAATTAACTTTACTTCATATATAGAAAGAAATGGTCAAACGAATGAAAACAAGTCGTATATATTGGCTACTAACTAAAACAAATATGTTAAAAATACACGAAAAGAAAATTAATATAAATAAGATAGAAACTCGATAATGTAATATTTCTCATACGAGTTTGATTTTATAAGAAATGAAATAAGTTGTTTTCTCTATTTCTAAAAGTATTCACAAAATGCATAACCAAACACATTTTTTATCATTCATTTTCTTTGACAAACATATAAACAAAATTTTCATTTTAGTGCTAAAAAAAATTAAAACAGAAACACAAATTTGATAACTNCTTTTTAAACTTTCGTTCATTTTCTCATTAATCAAACAACATTGAAGCAACCTCAGTGGATACATATTGGATTTTATATATACACATATAAATCATTTTAAATCAATTACTCTTTTCGTTATATTTGATATTAGCTCATTTTAGCTATACTCGGGAGATATTAAAAGGTGAATGCATGCATGGAAAACGATATTATGAAGAGGATAATGTCCTTTGGGTACAAATTAATCATATCACATATCATTGGCTAGGGTTAAAAGATATATTTTAGTCAACTTGGTGAGGATATGAATTCATCATCCATGATCAATGCATATATCATGGAAAACTCTCTCTTTCCGTTGAAAATTGTCGATCGGGAAAACGATATGAATCTATTTACGGCTAGGGTTTTTGCAAGAGATAAACCTGTGCAAGTAAAGTCAACCCCTTGAAAGATATGCCACCTAATGAATCATCAAAGAAAATTTCCTTTTATACTCTTCTGAGAAGATTTCGTTGATTAAATTGAATTAATTTCGTCGATATTGTTTGCCACTATCATAGGATCGGATAATGNATTTGATGTTCAATTAGTGATCGGCTCGATCATTATAGTAATGAAAGTAACCGGCCTTTTGGCCAACCAAGGCAAGGACGGACGGTGAAGATAATTAGATTGAGTTTAAGCTTAATGGTGCAATATAGAATTAATTAATTTGCTAATCGGTAAAGAAGAACTAAAACGAAAGCAAACGTGGCAATGTGTTGGTTCCACTTCCACTTCCACGTAAAAAAATATAGAAAGGTGGAAGCTTTTGAAATGGTCAACATCTTCCTTATAATAGAAATACGCAGTCAAACCCTCGTCTGACAATACTGTCACATGCAATAATCGACTTTGCGTTCTCGAAATTTAATCTAGAATGAAAATACCTAAAAATTTCNCCTATATACTATAACGTGTAAAGCTCAAACGCCGCAATTCCATTTACCTAGTATACGATTTTGTATTGTTTCAGTTTCCTTGCTACCGGCACTCCCGGTTACAGAAGCTTATTATGTAAACACTACGTAATCACCCTTCCACGTGTCAGCAACCCACAGCCTCTAAACACCCACCACAATTCAATCCTCTATTTATATATACGCGTTTCGCCTCCATCGACTTTCGAATTCTTTTCAGCAAATTTCTCTCTTCATCCTTACTTTTCTCCGTAAAAATCTAAAGCATTTTCGGCCCTGAAATTCTTTCTACTATTTGTTGCTCTGCTATTGTTTCGATTTCTCGNGCAACAATAAAGAATGACGAACGAAAGAGGAGGAGGAGCTGTGGCTGTGGAGCGGGGCAGCCTCCACAGACCAAAATTCGGCTCGTTCTTGAATACTGATTCCATAATATTCAACCATCATTTGCAAGAAGACGACTACTCCACGGCTCGAAAGAGCTCTGCTTCCGCGACGAGTCCCAGATGCTACACCAACAGCGGCGCACGTACACCGACCAGCGGCGAGGCCTCTCCTTATCTCATGTCGCCCTGGAACCAGCCTTCTCCGTACAACAAATCTCCTTGGATTGCACCTTCATTTAATGAAAGCTTGAATTGCACTGGCCTGATTGGTTCCATTGTACGTGAAGAAGGTCATATATATTCGTTAGCAACTAATGGTGATTTGCTCTACACAGGCTCGGAGAGCAAGAACATAGGAGTCTGGAAGAATTTGAAGCAACTTTCAGGATTCAAATCGAACAGCGGCTTGGTGAAAGCCATTGTTATATGGGGTGATAAAATATTCACAGGTCATCAGGATGGAAAAATCAGAGTCTGGAAGATTTCAAGCGGAAACCCTATGGTACACAAGAGGTTTGGTAGTTTACCTACTTTTAAAGACACTGTTAAATGCTCCGTAAACCCTAGCAACTACGTGGAAGTCCGGAGACGACGAAATGTTCTCAGAATCAAACACTTCGACGCCGTTTCGTGCTTGAGCTTGAACCAAGAACAAGGGTTGCTGTATTCAGGTTCCTGGGATAAAACTCTCAAAGTCTGGAGAATCTCAGACTTCAAATGCCTGGAATCAATCCAAGCTCACGATGATGCTATAAACTCAGTCGTTGCAGGCTTCGATTGCTTGGTCTTCACAGGCTCTGCCGATGGAACGGTCAAAGTGTGGAGACAAGAGATTGAAGGGAAAGAGACGAAGCATTTCATGGTCCAGGTTTTGCTTCAACAAGAGAATGCGGTAACGTCGTTAGCGGTGAACCAAGAATCTGCCGTTATCTATTGTGGATCTTCGGATGGTCTCGTCAATTTCTGGGAACGTGAAAAGCACCTGACTCACGGTGGGGTCCTCAGGGGCCACAAGATGGCCGTCCTCTGCCTCGCCGCGGCTGGCAGTTTGGTCTTTAGCGGTTCCGCTGACAAGAATATATGCGTGTGGAGGAGGGAAGAGAGTGGGGCCCACACCTGCTTGGCTGTCCTGTCCGGACATACTGGGCCCGTCAAGTGCTTGGCCGTTGAGCCAGATCGTGATCATTATTCGGATGAGAAGGAAGATGAACGGTGGAGAGTGTATAGCGGGAGCCTGGACAAGTCCGTCAAGGTCTGGCGCGTGACCAATCGCGCTCCAGAATTGAAAATTTGAAGGGCCCAACAATTCAAAGTAAAAAGTGAAATAGAACTGGGAAAGCGAAAGTGAAAGCTGACGCGAGGCGAAGAGGCGTGAGGAACACGGGGAGCCTTAAAAAGTGTCACGTGGACCGGTCCCCACGTTCGCAATTAGCAGTGGACGAAGGCAACAGTAAAGAGTGAGTGGTCCTTTGATCACCGGATTAAAGCTTAAGCACGAAGGGAAGGGAAAAGCGATTATGGTGGACGGCACCTCGGAATCAAGCAGCCAATAAGAGCATGCCACGTTGTGGAAAAGTTTGTGTAAATAAATGAAGGGATAGTATTTTTATATTTTGAATATTGATTTTGCCTCAAGAAAATCGGTTGGGGCAAAATTGGTTGCGTAAGCACTTTTCTTTATTTTACCAAACGAAGAAGCACTTTCGGAAGATGTAATTATTTGTAAAACTACATAATCAAAATCAATTATACGGAGTGTTTGTATATTATGTATTCGTGCGTAAGTTGAATTTAAATTATCCCCGATTGCCAAATTAAATAGAATCGATTGCATGTCTATTATTATTTTTGTCGAGTCATTGTTTGATATAGGTAACTGAAAAAGGTTTTGAATTATTATTTTTATCGAGCATGTGTTACATATGATGTTGTTACTGAAAGAGAGAAGCTTGATGAATTTGATCAAGAGCCTTCAGTTGATTTGATAGATACCAGAAAGAACGCTTGATTCATTGCGTTGAGTCACAATTATATCCGTGTTGAAGGAAAAAAGAAAAAAAAAGGTCTTTCACGAAGTAAACGTGAGTAATATTGTATTGATATGGGTTTGGGCTATACTGATGGGCTTCGGTTTTAATGGGCCTAGAGATGAAGCCTATGAGATTCTGTCTTAACATTTCATATGGGCCGCTTATAACATTTTTCTCTTTTTTTTTTAATTAAAAAAAAGGAATAATATGTGAGTTATTGTTAATTTAATTGGTATTTTATTTTAGTCAAATTGAAAATAGGTAAATTAGATATTATAACATGTTTAATTATTATTTTATTAATTAGTTATGTCATGATATTTCATGTAAAGGAAACAAGCTCCAAAAATTAGACAAAATTATTAGGACTTCCTCTAGAGTCTAACTCACAGAGCAATTCAATATATTTCAATTAATGTATTTATAATGTAATTTCATATTTATATTCAATTATTTCTTAAAAAATATTAGATGTAAAAGCATCAGTGGAAATTATCGAATTAGTTAGATTTGACGGGAGGTTCTTGTAATTTCACCAAACCTTTGACGTCCATTTCGTTATCCCCCAAATCCTAAGGGGAGAAAACGGGAGAACTTCCCCTTAAAAAACAAAAACAGAAGTTACAAATTTCATCCCAAAGTTTTCCTTAAAGACACCTTCATCCATAAGATAGTGATATTTTAAAATATACAAAACTAAATTGAGTAATTATCATTGACCACCCCTACCTTTTCTCTTTTTTTCACTCATATAGGACTTTTGCCCTTCTTCTCTTCTCTCATCCTTAAGTTTTGAAAAAATCTCTTTTCAAGTCCTCTAGTTAAAAATTATGTTAGTTAATATCTATTAACCTCCATATTCTAATAAATTTATCATTTTACACTTACTAACATATAAAAAATAATTAATTTTTCAAAGACAATATTAAGTTAAATGACCAAATTATCCTTGAAATAAATACCAATATGTGTTAATATTATCCATAAAAAGTAATTTTAATATTGTTAAAGGTAATTTGATTATTTAATTTAATATTATCCTTTAAAAGTTAAGTCATTTTTTTTATATGTGTTAGGGTAAAATGAAAATTTATTGAAATATAGAGGTTAATAGATGTTAACTAACAAAATTTTTAACTAGAGGACTTGAGAAGATATTTTTTCAAAACTTAAGGATGAGAGGAGAGAAAAATGGCAAAAGTCCTATATGAGTGAAAAAAATGAAAAAGGTACGGGTGATTAATGATAATTACTCAAACTAAATTACGAGAATACGATATTTGTAAAGGTGCTTAAATATCCCTCCGTAGTAAATTAAATCACATCCTAACACAATATATGATAAAAAGGTACATCGGATATCTTATAAACTTAAAGCCTCTACAGATGTCATAATTTACTTTCTAGGAATGCTTAATAGCGTTCATGAATTTTAAGGATAAAGTTATAATTCGGCAAATATAAGGAAGAAAACTAATGTCCCACTTCAAATATGTATCTAACAATGTTCAAGGAGATACAATACTTTTTTATTATTATTTTTTTTTGCTTTTTTCTTTACCTAGTTTTAATAAATTCTTCAATTTGAGCAGGAATCTCTTCTTTACATCTTTTTCTAAACAAAGTTTTTTATTATTTTAATCGACACCGCATAAATCATAATCATGGTAGGTGACTAAACTGTGCAATAATTTATGTTACCCACCATAATGCTATGCATAATTAATGGGTTCATGGCATTGGTGGTCAAGCATCATCATATTTTCTTAATCACAAACAATGTTGTATAATTTTTGTTGAATTTCTGCTTCAACGGTTGCACTTTCTTTACAAAATTATCCTTCCTCCATAATTTTGGCGCCAAACGTCTGTTATATATATACGAACAAGAGCAGCGACGAAGCTTCCGCCAATTCGAAAGGAGACGCACATTTTCTACTCCTCGTATGTGAAATGAGTTGGTCGCAGTTTCCCCTCAAAAAACACGGTTGACGTAGAAAACCGAAGATGAATTCCACGTCTTGGCTCCAGTCTCAGTCGTTTGCTGGTAAGAAGAAGCATTTCCAGTTCCTTTTTGACGTTTATGCCGCAAGAGCCCCTTTATCTCCATGACTTCCATTTTTCTATTCTTTCTTCGCTCCTTCCTGGGAAGTTTCTATATTCTCACTTTGCTACAAGCGTCAGAAGACTGGAGTTTTGGTTTGGTTTGACTTGACTTGGGTTAGTTTGGATTTTCTTCGTTTCTGTCCGAGTCCTTGTCTTTTGTTGTTTAAAAATAGCAACTTTGCCGCTTCATGGAGTGTTGGATAATTGTTTTGAGTTGAATTCAAGTTGAGTTTAAGAGATGGCTGGTTCTAAACATGGAGGATTCCTTCTTGAGGAGTCTGAATATTGTGAGGATGAATGCATCCCTGTGAGGCCAAAAGCTGAAAGGCGTGGAAAGAAGGGGTCATGCTATCGATGCTTGAAAGGAAATCAATTATTTACTGCAAAGGAGGTTTGCATTGTTTNGTGATGCGAAGTATTGTGGTAACTGTGTGCTGAGGGCAATGGGGTCGATGCCGGAAGGAAGAAAATGTGTTGCTTGCATTGGTTTCGGAGTAGACGATGCTAAGAGAGGAGCCCTGGGGAAACCTTCTCGGATGCTCAAGCGGTTGCTGACTGAGATAGAAGTTAAGCAGATAATGAGGTCTGAGATATCATGCCAAGCAAATCAGCTGCCTCCAGAGCATGTTTTTGTGAATGGTGAACCTCTTTCACGGAAAGAGCTGTTAATTCTGCAGAGCTGCACATACCCACCTAAAAATCTAACTCCAGGATCTTATTGGTATGATAAAGTAGCTGGTTTCTGGGGAAAGGTGAACATCTAATACAGCTTGTATTTTTTAATTTTCTTTCCCCAAGTAATTAGGCTTTAATTCTGTTGCACCATAATTGAATCTGTTCTGGCTTAATTGAGCAGGACGGAAAGAGGCCTTGCCAGATCATAAGCCCCCAGCTGGCTGTAGGGGGTCGGCTCATGAAGAATGCTAGCAATGGAAATACAAATGTTTTAATCAATACTCGGGAGATAACTAAAAGAGAGCTCTTTATGCTTAAGGTTGTTCTACAGGAGCAAATCCTTATCTTTTTGAGATTCAAATTTTTCAACAGTAAGATGAATTCCATTCTGTCAAATATTGCAGAGTGCTGGAGTGCAATGTCAAGTACAAACTCACATTTGGATGAATGCAGATGGTTCCTACCAGGAAGAGGGAATGAACAATATAAAGGGTAAAATATGGGATAAGGTAAGTTTGCTTTGCATGTGGATATAGAATGGTTCCTTAATTTACTTCATCTTACTTAACCAATTGTTGATAACTATGGATGTACTTTACAGACTAGAACCAAGTTAGTTTGTGCTCTCTTGTCTTTGCCAATCCCTCCTGATCCTGTGACTCCTGGTGAAGAAGTGAATAGTGCCAACTCAACCGACCCTGATGGGCCTGATCA
>JANLJB010002146.1:0-11302 GCA_026212285.1 Bursera cuneata | reverse complement strand
ATTATCCATTCATGCTAGTTTATATAACCTAAAAGCAAAACAGAAAAACAGAATAACAAATAAGACAACTCACAAAATGACAGCTATCCTAACAAACAAAATATCAAACTCTTCTAGTCCCACACCCTCCCTTCTGTTGCACACCCGTCATTAGCCACGTGGCCTTCTCCTATACACCTTCATATTTGAGGTTGTATCAGTTTATCTCACACAAGGCCTAATATAGCTTATGCAGTGGGTGTTGTGAGTCGGTTCATGCACGTACCAAAGAAATCACATATGGAAGCTATGTACAAAATACTTAGGTATCTTAAACAAAGCACATATGGAAACTATGTACTAAATACTTAGATATCTTAAAGCCACACCAAGTAATGGAATCCTTTCAAGAAAAATGCTAAAATAAACTTGGAAGCCTATACTAATAGAAGGTCAAGTTCAGCGTATTGTATAATCTTGTTACATGGAGGAGTAAAAAAAAATCAATGGTGGCTAGGTCAAGTGCAGAGGCAGATTTAGAGCCATTGTTCATGGAATTTGTGAGTTACTTTGGTTGAAAACTAATCTAACGAATGTTGGGATTAAATGGGAAAGGTCAGTGAGACTATATTGTGACAACAAATCAGCCATCAATATAGCTCATAATCCAGTACAACACGATAGAACCAAACATGTCGCGTTAGATCAGCATTTTATAAAGGAAAAATTGGATAGTGGCCTGATTTGTACACCCTATGTTTCTTCTGGTGGACAGCTAGCTGATATTTTGACTAAAGAGCTTCCTAGACCTTCATTCCAAACAATAATTAGCAAGCTGGGAATGGAGAATATTTATATACCATCTTTGAGGGGGAGTGGTAGAAGACCTCCACTTATATGTTAGAAGATCTCTACTGATTCTTTGTCATCTCATATTTATGAGATATCCCATTGATTGTGTTGTATATTCTGTTTTCCTTTGTTAGAAAGATTGCATCTTATTTTTCTGCTCTTGTTTAGAAATATATCTGATTTTATATTGATTTTATCATCCTATATAATTGCATTTCGTTCTTCAATGAAAGTAAGAAAGAAATTATTTTCTTCAGAAAGTTAGACCAAGTTACTGACCTTTTCTCTCAAGAATCATCTCCAGATATGATTTTGTAATCCATGGTCCGTTAATGTCCATCTTCAATGCTTCTGCTCCAACTGTCTATGCAATAGTAGAGTAACCAAGCCAAAGCGTCAAAGATCAAAGCTTTGCAAAACAATGGAACAGTACATATCTGAATTCTAGGAAACATATTGGATAATATCGAAAGAAATGTAACAAACGAGAAATACTTTGTAAAATTTAAGCTTGAACTGATTTATGAAGTGGACATCTGAAAAGAGGGAAAAACAAGCAAAGATGCAGCATTGGAAACAGCACATACTTACAATGACATGATCACCATATAGACAATACAGTAATAAACCACCATCTATTACAAGTAGGAAACTTTGATTTAAAATAGGTACATCAAACACTGGAATACATCCACAACAGCCATCATTTAAACACTCATTAACATTAAAAATCTGCAAAATTATGAATTATTGTGCATTGTTTGACAGGTTCATAGTCACTATTTCATATATTTTTCCTACCCATAGTTTTTTTCAGAAGTACACAGAAAGAGAGAAATTGAGGACTTTTCCTGTGTAACGTTTCTGTCCTGTTAAAACACAAATCTTTTAGACCAATACAAGAGCTCAATGCATAAATCAAGTTCACATATTACCCCCAGAAAAAGAAAGAACAATTAAATGAGAATTAATAGTTATTTAGATAGTTATATACAAATTACCTAAATATTTTATTAAGAGGTAAACTCAAAGTTGTTTTCCTTTTCAGTCTCTCAGATGATCAAATTATGAGAAGACATTTCAAGAAAATAGAGTCTGATATCTGAGTGACCTTCATTCCATTTTCTTTTTATTTTTATTACTAGGATCTTCATATCCAAAACTGACATACTCATCTTCATATTTACAGTTTCCTAGCATAGACTTTTTTTGTAAGAAAAAAGATATCAACACCACTTTAGAAAAACAAATAAAGAGGAAGGAACTCCATGCGAAGGGGGGGGCGGGCGGGGGTTGTTGGATAGACATCTATCAAGATTGACACAGTACCTTGACTTGCTTGGCTCTCTCAGGCATGAATAACATCCACGCCAGACTCAAGCTCAGCCAACTTTGTTCAAGACTCAGTTGACTCTCTAACAACTTGTTCAAATCTAGGCTGATCTTATTCAATCACCAAACTAAAAGCTAGTGGACTTTGATATTTGAATGTGTCAAACATGCCCATATGAAGGAACTTATGCTCTCAATTACACAAGTAAACTGAAATTTCATAACTATGTGTTGATTTACAACATGAGTGACATTTGCCAAATTTCTCGGCAGTATCAAGAATTTTAACTGACATAAGGGGATATAAAATATGGGACCAACCGCACTTGTGTTTTAACAAACCTATTAAAGCAAATTTGTGTGTTGCTTGAAATTGGTTTGTCAGTGGAAAGAGCCTCGGACTGAGGGTGAAATCAGTTTTATGTGCAAGTAAACAAAATTAAACGGAACATTTTGGGAGGAAAGGCTAAGCTTTCATTAAGAGCTCACTTAATTAATCAAAATTTCAATAAGCATCAGCAATCATCAATGTGCACTATAAACTTGACATTCTCTTATCCTCTTCTAGACGTACTTGATATTTTTTTATACTTTACTATGACCCAACAAACAAAACAATTAAAATGCCAGCTGTCTCACAGCTCCACTCTTGACAGAAACCTAGAATTTTCACAAAGGATTAGCTCAAAGACAAACCAAACTTTTTTCTACACATCACCATAATTACCAAAGAGCATTATCATCATCTGTACTAAACACTGAATCAGTATCATCTCTTGGAAATAATATAAGAGAACAAGGAAATCATGAGTTTAACTTAAGCAAGAGAAACAAGTTCATACTTTCCTATCTGTGCCCCTCAACACCATGAATGACTCTCCAAGATCACCAATAGTTTCAAGTGACAATGAAAGATTGCCAACAATAATCGATGTAGATTCACGTTTATAACTGACAACAAGATGGTAACCCAACTCGAGCAACCCACCAAGAGTCGTCTTTCCAACCTGCTACAATATTACTTGATTAAACAGGTGAAAAGATCATCTAAGGCTACAGCCTTCTATAAATATCGTATTTTATGTTAGATTGTAAAATATGATCATATATACTTGAAAGAAAAAGGGTTGCAGACACTTTTCTTTTTATTAAAGAAACAGAAAATATTATAAATTAGGGAATGCTTCACAGGAAATGAAAAAATTGCAGACAGTGCTTTACAGGAAATGAACATTTAATTTAGATTTCCAACAGCAAGCTTTCATTTGGAGTCAGTTTACTACTGTATCTAAATGGCAAACTATTAGTTCGTCCAATACAATTGCAATGAGAGTTAGCACATCTAAAACGCTGTATAACTTCCATTAGCTTAACCAGTAAGATAACCATACATGATCTGAGAAAGTGTGGGTCATCTATTAGTCTTTTCCACCTGCCCATATGATCTGGGAAGCTAAAGTGCCTTGTGAAGTTAAAATTTTAGCCTGAGTCATCTCTCTAGATAAAATCAACATTGGAGATGTAATTCGAAAATGGTTTTCGAACTGGCATTATACCTCTTGCTGTGTTCTGTGTAGAAAAAGCATGGATCACATTTTCGTGCACTGCAATTTCACTCTAAATCTATTGTTTAAACTTTTTCAGACACCTAACATTAAGTGGCTTATTCCAGCTACTAGTATTTGTTTTCACCAAAAGACTTTAATGGCTTTGATAAAGGATAAAAGGCAAAAACCTTATGGAATTGTTTTGTTTTTGCTACTTAGTGAATGATTTTTAAAAATAGTTATGAGGAAGAAATAAATATTTATTGGAACAGAATTCATCTTCTAACTTCTCTTTAGGCTTTAGTCTCAAAAGCTTTTCAGAATTCTTCTTTTTTTCTTTATACACTTAAATTGGAAAGGAGTTACAGGCTAAATTTTGTTCTTGCCTCTAGTTTTTCTTGTCCATTAATTCTCTTCCTGAGTTGTTCAGCCTATACTGTATTGCAATTTTTATGATCCATTAGTTTGATCTTTTTCTGCACAGCTTGTTCACTTTTGTATTACTCTTCTCATTTATAATGAAAGTATCTTTGTCTACTCTAAAAACAAGACCATAAATGAAATTGCAATAGCAGTAAAGATTAAGTGCAGAGCAAAAACCAAAGCACTGACGTTGCTGTGATGACAACTCTAATGCTAGACACATCAACTGGGAAGACATGCCTAACCTCAAACTCAGCTTTTGGCCTGATAATGAAGTTTTTGTCAACAATCCTCTGATCTCCAATGGATAGATAATATCTAATACCAGATTGCCGCATCTTAATCCAATCATTTATTCTTGCTTCTTCACTAGCTGATGGTGGCCTCAGGTACATCTCAATACAACTGAAAGCAAGACA
Organism: Bursera cuneata; assembly: GCA_026212285.1. NCBI lineage: Eukaryota > Viridiplantae > Streptophyta > Magnoliopsida > Sapindales > Burseraceae > Bursera > Bursera cuneata. The sequence continues at coordinate 6,750 of JANLJB010002146.1, read as the reverse complement.
TCATTTTTATCCAAAGGTCAGAAGTATTAATCTTCTTAAATTGTATAACAGTAATGGGTTAGAGCTACAAACAACCACTCACTTATCTGTTTTTACTTCATTTCCATGAAAAGCAAAAGCAGGATGTCCATTTGATGCCTGCTCAACAGTTTACCAATTCATTAACAGTTTAATTGAAAGGTTGATATGATGAATGTATCCAAGAATGAACTACTTATTTCCACAGAAAGAATATCTGGAGGCCATGAGCAATAAATTATTCAATATGAACTCACTTCAGAGAAGCATAATAATGTTTGGAATGGGACATTGAACGCACATAGCTGAATCCTAAATTCATCACTAGAGAAAGAAGTTAAAATGACAACAAAAAATTACAAGGTCATAGAAAATGGAAATTATCATAATTACAACAAAAAAAATGTTTATTCCTATAATGCAAAATGCAATACCAATATTATATAGAAGCAAGCAAGATAATATATCCACTTGTTATTGTTAAGCCATCAAAATGACGAATGCACAAGAGTTCAGTTTTATATTAAGTTAGAAGAAAGACATACTGCACAAGTTGCACCAAGTATATTTAACATCCTCCACCACATTCCATACCCCATTGCAACTTGCATAAACAAGATTCAGCAAGTTCAAATGCTTCAAGAACTATCCAAATATATGGTCATTAAACTTTGATACATATACTTTCATATCCAAGCTATCCCATAAAGTTCACTTCTATGGGCTTCTATCTAAAAATTTATCAATAGGTAATCTCTAGTTTCAACTTTTACGATTAGTTTTGGTTAAATTAGTTTCATTTTGTTAAGAAATCAACTGACTTAACAAGCCTCACGTGGGTCTTACAATTAGGCCAAACATAAATGATTAATTACATTTTAATTAACAATGGGGCATTCAAACATGAAACTATTATGTCAATTTGGCTCAGTTACCATATTAAAAACCACTTGACCAAAAAGCTTAAACTTGTAATTAAGGAATTAAGGACACAACATAAATATTTTAGCCTCGAATACAACTTATTTCCACCTCATCAATATAACATTAATACGCAATGTTGTCTCTACCTTTGTATAAATTTTTTAAGATATTGTTAGTATATAAAACAGTTTTTACATGTATTGGGATATGTAGTATCATTTTTTTTTTAAATTGTGTAATGATATGATGAATAATAATCCATAAACAATTTAAAAAAATAAATTAATAAATGAAGTTAAAACTAGGGTGCTCACCCCAACTTCATAATTTTTCTTTTTTTTTTAAAAAAAAAAAAAAAAAAAAAAAAAAAAAAAAAAAAAANATTTTTTTTTTAAAAAAAAAAAAAAAAAAAAAAAAAAAAAAAAAAAAAAGAGAGACAAAGTATTTGTGTTACTGAAGAAGAGCAGATACAAAAGTGGACCATGTGTCCATGAAAGCAGAGTAAAGAAAAACCCATATTTGAGGGGACAAAAGCTGTAGAAAAAGTATGCAAAGTTATTTATTAACAATAAGCTAAGGAATAAGTGCAGACCTCACTTCTGCATTTTAGCTTGTAAATTGCTTCTCTAAATGATGAAACAAAGCTGTTGTTTATCCTAATCTGCAACATAAATCATTGAATTGAATAAAAAAGGTAGTTAAAACTTAAGGGGCAACAACATGAAACACCAACCTGTGCATGATGAAGATCTGGCTCAATGTGCTTTCTAAATAATGGAAAGATACTGTCAATAAGGGAATCCAATGAACAAGAATTTCCAATATCGTATTGAACTTTGGAAAGAAGACTAAAATGAACACCACCAACCTGCTAAACCAAACCAAACATATTTATGAAACAATGAATGAGTGTTTAAGAAACAACTGATTGCTCAACAAAATCTAAACCCAACCAAGTTAACTCCTTAGGATCAGAAAATTACCACTGCAACCCGAATATCTAGCACAGAGCGTAATCTTGCATTCAGAGCATACGCACCATCAACTATTACCTATTAACCAAATATGATGGAATGAAATCCATAGTAGCAGAGGTTAATTATAGTATATGTACTTTACACTTGCTTACCACCCCAGATGAAGCACTCTTTATAGCTTTTGAACCGATGCGTTTCTTTTGTTGGAAGTCAAACACCGGTATCAGAGTATCTTTACCTCTTGTCAAATCCTATTATCAAAAGAGAGGACGCTTCATGATACTAGACAAAAAAAACCAACCTGACACAGATTCAAGGGCAACAAGACATTGCAGAAAATTATAATGCACAGATCCAGTTACTGTAAAGAGGATGATGATTTACATAGATTTCTACCAGAGAAAGGCCAGAATTCAAATGTATGCATAAGTACAAAAACTTAACTCTAGACAAATCAAACAACTTTAAAATTACAAACTCCAGAGTTGACAAACTCATTCAAAACCATTTTGAACGCTACCAAAGATTTTAAAGGACATGGCATAGAGTTTGGACACTTCAAAATCCAGTATGTATAAAGACTCAAGCCATGATAAAGAGAAAAGAAGTAGATACAAACCTCTAGATTTTGCACTAATGCATCAAAATCCATGGACTCCAAATCATTCCCTTCATCAACTCCAACACGATAATTCTCCATTGATATAATGGTACAACCAAATACAGAATCTACCTTCTCTGCTAAGCTTTGAGAGCCATCAAATAAACACAACAAATCAAATTTATAAAAGAAATGAAGAAGTATGTGATTATGCTTTCCAAATTTTCCTCTTAAATTCAAAAAACTTTAAATAATTAAACACAATCATACATCTTGTATACCTTGTTTTACCTGAACCACTTGGCCCACCAATGCCAACTGTAACAGGACCCCTTTTTGTCTCTCTAAGCTCTTGAATAGATTTTATTAACAAATAACACCCACGATCAAAAGTCTGCACCATTTCCAACCCAAGCAACAATAAGAATTCTTCATAAAATGTAAAGAAAATAACAATAATGAGAAATTTGTGCATGAACATTCAGACCAGGGGCACAATATAAATCACAATTTAAAAGCAATCAACTGCACCAGAGAACTCAGAATCAGAAAATGGAGGAATTACAGATAAGGCATTATCAAGATTCCACACATTGAATCATTCCAGAATTCCACCAATCAAATATCAGCATATCAAAAGTTTACAACTCTACTAATAGTTTAATTTCTTGAAGAGAACAGTTAATGAAAATTATCACATTCAATACAGTCCGGGGCTAAGACATAGATAAAAAATGATAGAGCTGTTTTTTGATAAACCAATATCAGGGTCAAATTAGCTAAATTTGCCTATCCCTGTAAGCTGATTATATACAGACAGAAAATATTGGAAACTTTACACGAAAAAGCAGACCTGGGAAAGAAAAGCACACACTAGACCACAACACATGCTTGCACGCGCACCCAGACACATGCAGACACATTGTGAAAGCTCAATCAGTAACCAATAGCACTAATTATCAATATCTTCAAAACTGAATTAGGCCTCTTTAACCCCATTACGAATTGTTCCATATCATAATAACTAAATTTCAATTCAACACAGCAAATGCAAAACGAAAAAGCAACAATGAAAGAATCCAAACAAACAAATAAAAATTCAAACCCAATCTCAATCAATCAAAATAGTTCGACACATGAATTCAACAAAACTAAATTCATCAAGCAAAAGACGAAACAAAGAGTACCCAGAAACCAATATTGACACCCAAATTTAAGAGGCTAACTACAATATCAATTTAAGAAAAAAAATTATTCCGAAAGCCAAAAACAACCCAGAATTCCATATGGGGAAACGTGATGGTAAAGCAAAGCAGGAAAATAACAAACACAAAGTGGGCAAGGAAACCCAGAAGAAGAATTACGAACCACATGGAGAGGGAGCCATTGGAGGATGGAAGAAGAAGAGGAAGAAGTGGAGGGTTGTTGCTGGAAGTAATCTCTTCCTCGTTCTTGAAACACTTGCTGAACAACTCCATCGTCCATTTTGGCTTGGTTTTGATGGAAGTTATGCACCGTAATGTCAAAAAGAGAATCGAGACGAAATTGAACCAATACCAGCCACGTTACTTGTCAAAAGAATCTCCAATCAGTTACGGATATGAGATGAGAAAGAGATTCTTCTGGGTCTGGGCTCGCTTTCTTCTTCGACTTTATTTCCCATTCCAATACACTACGTTGCTTGCGAGTGTAGCTCTCCCGCTTTTTTTTTTTCTTTTCTTTTATTTAATTTAAGAACTTTTATATCAAAATTAGGTACAAGAAAGTGGAAATTAAGATTATATTATTTTCAGATATTGTTTCCTAAATAAGTTCCAATTGACAACAACATTCTCCTAAACGTGCCCTTTTTAATTGTCAACTATGAAGAGACCCCTATTTTCGGATGCGAACATATTACTATTTGATATCTATATAACGCTAGAATGTGACAGAGCAATTGGTAAGGTCAATTCACTGATCATCTCAATCATCTAATCATATATATGGGGAAATTTATATAAACCCTCGACTAAATATTGAGAAAACCCTTTATCTTAAATTTTTTTAAAACTAACATTTATTTCCCAAAATTTAACATTATTTTCTCAAAAACTAAAATTTACTCCCAAAAAACCTGGGGGGAAATGTTAGTTTTTTATTAAATTTTTTGGGTAAATTTTAGTTTAATAAAAATCTAAGACTAAGTATTTTCTTAAAATTTAATTAGAGGGTTATTGTCATGTCCCCCATATTATATGTATAATTAATGGGAGGCCCCCGCGGTACATAGTATGTTTATTAACCGTGTTTTATTAATAATATATTACTTTTTTATATTAAATGTTAGCATTTGGATTTAGACACTATTGTTTTCATACGGAGTTATAATGTTTTTGTAATGAAGTTTTTTATTTTATATATCTTTATTTTGTTTTGATATTTAACCTTTTTCATGATCCACAATGGTTTAGTTCAAGTGACAAGACGCACTCAGGATTAAAGAGGTTTAGCTAACAATGAGGTCCTAGGTTTGATTCTCTTTAGAAGTAGATTATATCGTGATTTACACATAAATTGACCCAAACACCTCAGTTTCTAAAAATAAAAAATAAAAAATTTAACCTTTTCACATATCGCTTTCTGACTTTTGATTTTTAGTTTGTTGTTTTTTATGAGTTATTATGTGACTATTCACTTTGTAGTTGTTTCTATATAAGGGTAAGGTTTTCTTATTTTTATAGTGTTTGTATAATTTGTAGAATTTGATTGTTATTTATTTGTTTTATTAATTTGTTAGTTTTTAAAGTTTATTAAGTGTAATGTTAGAAAATAATTTCGCAGGTTGAAAAAATTTTTAATTGAAAGTTGTAATTTAATATCATATTTATAAAATAATAAATTTAATAGGTAGGATTAAATTTAAAGTTTAGATGTTGTTCGATTTAAAGGTGATTTAGATGGCTTGAAGTTATCTTTTAGTTTTGATAATTAATTATTTTTCAAGTGTAATATAAGAAAGAAATGTTTGATACAGTAGTCTGAAAATTTGTTCAATACAATTCATTTCCTACTTTTTGACACTATGCAGTTCCTTATGGCATCGGATATTGTGTAATATTGTTCCGAGGTATGTTCCTCAAGTTTATGAATTTGTATAAACCGAAAATAATAACCATATAATATATAATAAAAATTTAAATTTGTTTAAATTTAGATCTATCTTCAAATTAACTTTTATTTCTTCTTGTTCATGGTATAATCTTCCTCTTCATTTAGATCATTTTGTTCGTGTTATTTTTTTTTTTCTGTCTTTGTTCTTCTTCATTCTTGGACATATTTCTGGAAGACTGATCATTTTCAGTTCCATATTCTTGATTTTGAATGTTTGATCCATTTTTAGATGTTATATCCATTTTTATTTAGAAACATTAACAAATTTTAAAAGCAATTTAACAAAAGCTTATGAATGGGAGAATCTATTAAATAGTGGAAACATTTATTTGCTTGGATTAAGGTTTAGCATTTGTCTATTTATCATTGCAAATTATTGAGTAAATTTTTTTGGGATAAGAAATAATGATATTGATTAATTGATTTTTTTTTTTTTTTGGTTGTCAATATTTGTTTCACAACTCTCTTCATAGTTTTGCTAATTAAATTCTAAGAATGAATATTGTTTATTTTTATTTATAGTTTAAAAATTGGTTATTAAATTTTTATAATATATTAAATTACTATGGATAAATTAAGTTTTTTTATTATAACTGTTCAACAATTTAGAATAAATTATTAAATCAAAATTAGTTATTTCATAAAGATTATGAAATGAAACTAATTTTTATTGATTTATTTATACGAATGTGAAAAGGTTTCTAATCATGGCTTTATAAATTAACTAATTTATAGTTCGACAAGTAAGAAATGTAGAATTTTATTTAATATAATATTAAATTTATAAGGAGAAAATATATTGAATTAGTGCAAACATTTCTTATTTCCTCTCAATTAATGTTTGGCATTTATCTATTTATTATTGGAAATAGTTCAATTAAGTTTTTAAAATAAAAATAATAATGTTGATTAATCAATTTCTCATCTTAATATTATTTTGATATTGTATTACAAATTTATAGTAACTTTTTTACTTAGAATTATTAATCCCAATTATGAATTTATTGATAAGCACTTAAAAGTGTACATTTATTATGAGTTTAAATATCATTTTTACACTTTAAGTGCTATTAATTT
>JANLJB010002145.1:15860-41166 GCA_026212285.1 Bursera cuneata | reverse complement strand
GTTATTACAATGTAAGGATAAATGATCGATAAGATAAATGATTAAAAGACAAATGAAATGATAATGGGATTGTTTCGAGATTTACTTGATTGTTTCATTTTAATTTTACCAACTTTGATTCTTATTTTATTACTCAATTGCATGTTTCACATTCCAACCAAACAATCAGAAAATATGGCGTTAAAGATCAAAGATAAAAACTTCGGTATTTTATTTTGAGAGATTCTTTTCAATGAAGAACAACGATAATCTATTTTTATAAGTTACCCAAGATCGACAATATATCAATACTAGTTATTCTAGCACGATAATACTGCAGTAAAAGATCAACTAATAAAATAGATATTTTCACCAACGATTATAATCTAACAAGCTATACATAAGAAAAGCATGACTGAACTTATATGATTCTGAAGAAAATAATTTTTTGATTAAAACAAATCTAATGATAGGCAAAGAGTTTTTCTCATAAACAAAAATATAAGCATTAAAGCATACTCCTAAGAATCAAAGAAGGAAAAACAAGAAAACTACATAATCAAGCTCCTCTCTAGCCTTACTCTAACTCTAACCTAACTTACAAACTATTCTCTCACTAATTCTAGAGAGAAAGAATAAGAGAAGGTTGTAAAAGAACCTCAAATTTGGGATACCTTAACAATGAACCAGGGTTGCCTTATATAGGCAAGTGGGTGAAAGATATTCAATGAATGGTACAATAGTCAAAGTTAGGCCACCAACCACTCCATTATATTATAACACGTTTTTGAAAATCAAATCCACCGAATTCGACCATAAAGCTTCATCGAAGTTTTAAATCTTTGAAACATCTTTCCATAGCCACCAGATTCAAGTGATTTGGAGTGGTATTCTATGAGATATGGTCAAAATACAGTAGGTACGTCAGACTAAACCCACCAACCAAGCCACCAACTTCCAACGTGGTTTTTGACTTTCTTCCCCACTGATTTAAGCAAAAATGTCAGTAGAGAAGTTGTAGATAATTAAATTAGAGTTCCATAGCCACTGGTCTCAGGTCATTTGGATACGTATTTTGTGAGATACGGTCCATAGAGTCCAGATATATCAAGTTGATCTTCTAGAATCTGGTCCATTTCTGTTGTAGCCCACTTTTGGTCCATTGAACATTTGATTTAGGCTTTGAGGTCTTCTTCCACTATGTAGAGAATTGGGGTATGAATTTGTAGGAACAAGAATTATGTCAATTGGACCTCTGGATGAAAAGATATGTTTATTTTACTAAACCAATGTTAAAATAACCGTTAATCACAAATTGATTATAATTATTTGTTTAAGCTCAATGATATAAAAATGTCCAAATTAATAATACTTAAAGTGTAAAAATGATGATTTTAACTCTTAATAAATATACACTTTTAAGTGCTAATCATGTGTTCTGTCATTGTGGATAGTGGAAGTTGTACGAATGTGGCCTCCACCAAGCTTGTTGAAAAGCTAGGACTTCCGACAATTATTCATCCACATCTATATAAGTTACAATGGTTGAGTAACGGTGACTCCATTCAAGTGGCTAGACAAGTTGTTGTTCCATTTTCTATTGAAAAGAGATATGCGAATGAGGTAGTGTGTGATGTCATTCCAATGGATGCATGCAATCTTTTACTTGGAAGATCATGGCAATTTGATAGGGAAGTGATTCATGATGGTAGAAAGAATACTTGTTCATTCAAGTTTAACAAGAAAACAATCACCCTAGCACTTTTATCACCCACCCAACACTTATCTAAACACCACCCAAAGAACAACCACACAAAAGCCTTTTTCCTAAATAGCACCCAGATTGAGAAAGCCATGCAAAAACACAAACCCATATTTGCACTCCTTGTATCCGAAGTGAATCAAGGGTCTAAGGAGCTCAATTATAATCCAAAATTACGGATGTGTTTCCCAATGAGCTTCCAAAAGGTCTGCCACCAATTAGAGGGATTGAACACCAAATTGATTTGGTTCCCGAAGCCCCTTTTCCAAATAGCCTAGCCTATAGGTGTAACCCCCAAGAATCCAAAGAACTCCAATGGCAAATTGATGAATTGGTTTTCAGGAAATTCTTAAGAGAAAGTATGAGTCCGTGCTCCGTTCCGGCTCTATTTGTACCTAAGAAAGATGGTACTTTTCGTATATACATAGATTGTCGAGCAATCAAACTTATCACAATTAAGTATAGATATCCTATACCACAGTTGGATGACATGTTAGATAAGCTTTATGGTGCTACGATATTTTTAAAGATTGATCTACGAAGTGGTTATCATCAAATCCATATGAAAGAGGGAGATGAATGAAAAACGGCATTCAAAACCAAATGAGGTTTATATGAATGGATGGTCATGCCGTTTGACCTATCAAACGCACCAAGTACCTTCATGAGATTGAGGAATAAGGTACTTAAATCTTTCATTGGTCGATTTGTAGTTGTATACTTTGATGATATACTTGTTTATAGTGCTTGTGAGAAGAGTCATGTTGATCACCTTAGGCAAGTGCTAAAAATGTTGAGAGAGCAAAAACTTTATGTCAAGATGGAAATATGTGAATTGTTTATGAAACAAGTAGTCTTTCTAGGCTATGTTGTTTCGGGAGAGGGCATAAGAGCTGATCAAATGAAGGTTGAGACATCCAAAATTGGCCAAAACCTAGTTCTATTACAGAAATTAGGAGTTTCCATGGGTTAGCATCGTTCTATAGGCGTTTTGTGCCTAACTTTAGTATTGTCATGACACCCATTACCGAATGCATGAAAAAGGGTTCCTTTCAATGGACCAAGGGCACTGATGAGGCATTTGAATTGATCAAGCAAAGAATGTGTGAAGCCCCCATTTTAGCCCTACCCAATTTTAATGAGGTGTTCGAAGTAGAATGTGATGCTAGCGGGGTAGGCATAGGTGCAATTATTGTTTAGTCATTGGAATTTGAACCCTACAAGCCTTTGGAAACATTAATCTCACAAGCTTCCAGTTCTATGAGTATTTCTTTTAAATTCATGCACAAATTTATCTGATTGTTGATCTTGGATGCATAGAGAATCCCAACACCACCTTCACTATCATTCATTACCACCAGTATGCATGTTAACAAAATTTCACCCATAATCACAAACTTTCTTCTATGCTCCCAGAAAACCTCAACACAAACAAACCCACCTTATATTCCCAAAGAGTCATCCACTTTAGCAACAAATCTCATCAAAACATATTTGACAAATGCCTAATCAGAGAAGCACATACGCCATTCAGTGAAACGCCTGATAGAGATGTGGTTACATGGACGGCTCACAATCAAATAAGGAAGACCATCTAATCCGCAAAGCAAACCCTACTTATTGTAGTTGTCAAATCTACATTTGGTCTTCTCTATGATGGCCTTTATAGCTAGTGTTGGTAAATTGTGGGGAGAATATAGCTTCAACAATGATTCAAGCTTCTTCAGTTGTTGCTTTTCATGCTTAGCGAACTGCTTGGACTCTTTACATGGCGTAGGGCCTTAGATATCAGCCACTATAAGGAAAGGAGCTTATAGAAGGATAAAGGAGAATGCAAAATTAGTAGAGAAAGCCTGAAGCGATGAAGAAGAAGAATTTGTTCCTGGGGTTTGAGGGGTTGAGCAGGCGATCATAGGTTTTGATGATTTTGGGCTTGGCTTAGGCTTCACAAGGGGTTTTGAGAGATTTGTAGGGATGGTAAGAGACATTTTGTTTAAACTTTCTTTAGGATTAGAGAATGGAAGAGGAGATTAAATGAGTGAGAGATTGGAAGCAGAGAATGGAGAGAAGGTTTTTAGATTCTAAAGGCATTTATATCCTTGCGTGTTAACACTGTATCAATTATTAACGACAATTATCTTTTAGGGGGTTAGTATTAGTTTTAAAATCAACACGATATTGACAATTTCAAAAAATTCTTAAGGGGCTCAAAGTTATTATCCCATTATAAAAGTGGATATTCAGGCGAGGTCTTTGCTTATTATTCAAAATCATGGATAAATTTGACTGAACTTAAGGGTTCATTGTAGTTAGCCAAGGAAACAAAAACCTCAAGTGTGTCATCAGACCGAAGCCACACGCCCGAAGCCAGGAAGTACTTTCTCAGTCACGTGACCAACTCAAGTGCGTCGTCAGACCAAAGCCACACGCCCGAAGCCAGGAAGTACTTTCTCAGTCACGTGATCAATTTTCTCAAGCCGCCGCCTCCGCTTTCTCAGGACCCAAACAGGCAGATATACACAACGTCCTTCCCCACAAACAATCAGAGCCTCACATTGCCTTGAAGCAGAGCTAGAAAAATCTTGCAACGAGCAAACATGGCTTCTTCTGCCATTTCTCCAACTCCAACTTCTTCTTTCATCAACAAGGTTTATAGTATTCAATTATTACTTTCACCATTTCGCTTACTTTATTAATGATTTTCCGATCATTTTCACTAAACCCATTTTTCCATTTCAAGTTTTTATTACTAAAACATACTTATTGTCACTAATTGGTCTAAAATTTTCGGGTTTTTTTTTTTTTTTTGGTTGCAGAAGGATATAGGTGGTTTTTGTTTCTCTTCAGCTTCTCAATTCTCCATTCACAAATGCAAGAAATCAAGAGTTTCCAAGAAAATTGTATCCGTCATGGCACCCCAGCAATCAGAACGAAGCCCTGCCACCACTGGCTCAGTAAAGTTCCTTCTTTTCACCTTAATATGATGATTGATTGGTCACAACTTCTTACATTTTTGAATTAGGACTGCAAAATGATGTGATTTTCAATGGTCGGTTTAACCATTTTTTATTGGGTTTTTCAGGTAAAGACTGCAATGACATTGACTGAGAAGATATTTGCTAGGGCTTCTGAGAAGTCCCAGTTGGTGCCAGGAGATAATGTATGGGTTAATGTTGATGTTTTGATGACCCATGATGTTTGTGGCCCTGGTTCCATTGGTATCTTCAAGAAAGAGTTCGGCGAGAATGCTAAGGTATGGGCGTTTCTACAGCTAACTCGTTTTTATTTATAATGTGCTGTTTTGGTGATTTTATTGCATAAATGAGTTCTAGAACTGATGCATGAAATTGTTTTGGTTCATTTTTTATGTCCATATCATTTATTTGCTTTAATGAACTCAAGAATGCTAGGATGTTGAGATGATTGTGGTTACGTGCCTTTTAAGTGTTTGCTTCATCCTGTCTTAGACAGCACTGCATCAAAAGTTAGTAATTGATGAGGCAACAGAAGCTCGACTACTAATATAAAGTGGAGAGAGTAGAATGTCTGTTACTTCATTCTTCTTTATCCTTTCTAAGGTTATCCTTCTTGATTTCGTGGAAATTTCCAGACTTATTCTTTTCTTGTGAGATGTCTGAAAATCATATTGATTAAGTGATGGACTTTATGGTGTTTAATTGTTAGGTACTTCTTTACAAAGTATTTTGTTTTCCTTTAGCTCATATTCATCATTAATTCTTTGCCAAGAAATTCTGAGTTAAATGCTTATTCATATTAGATTTTGATATTCTTTTGTGTATGTCGATACACTGTGCAGATGTGCCTGTGATTACTATTTACTATGTGTATGTTTAATTACTACTTTGATGTTGAAGGTTTGGGACCGCGAAAAAGTTGTCATCATACCTGATCATTATATATTCACTAGTGATGAACGTGCAAATCGTAATGTGGATATCTTGAGGGATTTCTGCATGGAGCAAAACATCAAATACTTCTATGATATTAAAGATCTTAGTAATTTTAAGGTGTGGCTCTGCCTTCCGCTTTGTACTCCATTGCTAGTTGCTATCAAAGAGTCTAAGTCTACTAGTTCCTGTTCATTGAGAGTGAATGAAAAGTTTGCTTGATAACTTTGCAGGCTAACCCTGATTACAAAGGTGTATGCCATGTTGCACTTGCCCAAGAAGGTCATTGCAGGCCTGGAGAGGTGCAATTGAATTATCTAACTCATTTAATTACTTGTTCTCTTTTTCTATGCCATACTTCACAAAACTTCTTAAGCCCTTAATTACTGCTTTCAGGTTTTGTTAGGTACAGACTCTCACACATGTACTGCTGGAGCATTTGGCCAATTTGCTTCTGGCATCGGCAACACTGATGCAGGTTTTGTATTGGGCACTGGGAAGCTCCTGCTCAAGGTTTATTTCTTCATACTTTTTCTGCAATAGCAAAACCAATATAATCTTAGGTAGAAATCCAAGAATAAGCGTTGAATATTGACATAACTGAAATTTTTTTTAACAGAATAGTAGGGGCAACTCTAGCACAAAAATTTAAAATATTTGTTTATATAATATTTACATAGTTTTCTACTACCCGCTTGTCACATTGATGGTAACAGCTCTAGGATATGTGCTACCATGAATCCATTTCTAGTAATGGCTCCACTGTTGTGTTTCTCATTTTCACTTTTGTTTTGTTTTTCGTTTTAATTCTTTCTGGTCATGGAATGGACTATTTAGATGATTACTCAGGGTAAGAATCCCCCCTCCTTGAATTCCTATTTTCCTGCAAAGAATCAGTTTAGAGTAGTACATATTACCCTTTTTTAACCTAGCCGGAGATGACAACAAAACTTTCTCAATTTTTCTACTCTTCGTATGTGCATTGTAGAGGGTTTGAAAAATCTCCACCTGCCTTTGATTCCAAGTTGTTGAGAGTCTCAAGTTGGAAGCCAGTCAGTTTAGAATACTTATGAGCGTTCCTGCTTGTCCATAGAACAATTCTAGCAATGCAGTTTCAGTACTATCTGCTTTTTAGAGTTCAAAGTAGATATGTATTTTCCTGTTAGATAACAGCGCAACAAATTATTCAATAGACAAAAGGAAAGGTTTTTTTTTTTTTTTTTTTTGAGCTATGTACTTATTTTCCTTTAATAAATTCTAAGAACTTAAAATATTTCATAAAATTATTTTACTTTTTGCTCTCCTGCGTGGCTGATTCAGTTATTTGTAATGTCTTGNACAAAAGGAAAGGTTTTTTTTTTTTTTTTTTTTTTTTTGAGCTATGTACTTATTTTCCTTTAATAAATTTTAAGAACTTAAAATATTTCATAAAATTATTTTACTTTTTGCTCTCCTGCGTGGCTGATTCAGTTATTTGTAATGTCTTGCATCCATAAATTTCAGGTGCCCTCGACTCTTAGATTTGTAATGGATGGTGAAATGCCTGATTATTTACTTGCAAAGGATTTAATTCTACAAGTAAGTTTACTTCTTCTTGATTCATTTTTTCTTGCTTTCAATGGAGTTATACATTCTTAAAACTTTAGGTGTTTGAATTTACTATTATTATCAGATGGAGGTTCCCTTTTCTTGTGTGTTGAAAATTGTTCTCACTTTGCAGATAATTGGTGAAATATCTGTGGCTGGTGCAACATACAAATCTATGGAGTTTGTTGGCACAACAGTTGAAAGTTTAACTGTAAGTAAACTTCAGCTGATTTCTAATTGCAAGGATGTTACTCAGAATTTCTGTCTACAGTTGTTTTTGTTATAGTAAAAGGTTTGTGAATTTATCATTCTGATTATATTTGTAATGGACAGATGGAAGAGCGCATGACGTTATGCAACATGGTTGTTGAAGCTGGGGGAAAGAATGGTGTGGTCCCTGCCGACTCTACAACATTTAAATATCTTGAGGTAAGTGCCATAGATATCATGAGCATATGTAAATATATTACTCTTTACACTTTCTTTTTCTTTATTTTAAAGAAATAAAAAATACAATTTTTTTCTTTTTATTTCACCATTCTTCAGGACATGTATTTCTTAATGCTAGCATGGGTTCACAATGCTTGTTATGTTTCATCTTGCACAGGATAAGACATCAGTCCCCTATGAACCAGTTTATAGTGATGAGCAAGCGAGGTAGTTTTCTGTATTTAACTGATTGTTAAAGATCATTTGTTAAGTTATCATAGTTATATTCCTATTCCTTAAATCAAATGTGTACCTTTATGGTAGCTTAGAAACTGAAAAAACATTTTGGAATCAACAAGGATATTCTAGTGATAGTTTTTTTCTTTCAAGTTTCATGGGAAGTTCTGGTCTTTTGTAAAAAGAAATGTATAGAATGGCATCAATTTTCATATTTTGAACCTAACCTTTGCTTTATCGAGTTTGATCAATATGGTTACTCAGATTTATTCAACATGATAGTTCTGGGCAAGTGCAAACAGAAATAGCACTATCTCGGCAAGACACCTTTAGACCCTCATACATAGTGAAGTCTGCATCTTTCATGTAACATATTGAGAAAAAATTCACACCTAGCTGCATGTAAAACTGTATTTTTTACATGTATGAACTATTAGATCTACCTGATCCAATTGTGAGAATATTTTCAGATTCCTTGCTCTTTACTTTCTACCTTTTTATTGGTTTCTTATCTTTCTTTCTCGAATTCATTTTTTTTGATTTTTTTTCCCTGGATGTTGGCTTTAGGTTTCTTTCTGAGTACCGATTTGATATCTCCAAGTTGGAGCCCCTGGTGGCAAAGGTGGGTGATTTTGTATAGTTTTTCTAACGAAGATCTCTCTCCTCTTTCTTAACATTTACATATTCCTCATAGAACTGTTCTTTCTATTATCTTAGTTTTGATGGTTTGCTATCTATTGCTGTATCTTGTCTTTTGCAGCCTCATTCTCCAGATAATCGTGCTTTAGCCAGAGAATGCAAAGATGTCAAAATTGACAGAGTATATATTGGATCTTGCACAGGTGGAAAAACAGAAGATTTTCTTGCCGTAGCCAAAGTCTTTCTAGCTTCAGTAAGAGCATATTTATCATTTATTATTTCTATTTTTCCTGACTCATTGATATGTATGAAGACAAGTTTTTTGCTCACCCCAGTTTGAAGAAAATATAAAACAAGTGACATATAGCTCTCATTGTTACTCAAATTTGATTATTGGCAACTGTTAACAAATATATCGTTATTTTGAATGATGAGAAATTTGACTTGCCTTCTGCTGCGATGGGTAAGATAAATAATCATCAGGAATCAGGGATGTGCCTTGCTAACAAAGCATATGTCACAAATATATTGGCATGTTTACACGTTTGGTAATAGTTTCTACTGACGCTCTTTGAAGCTTCCTTGGAAGAGTTACATGATTTGTTGTACTTAACTAAATTTTTTATTTCAATTTTATGGATATATATTAATTGGTACTTAAATCTCAAAAAGTTTATTTGCTTATCTTCAGGGGAAAAAAGTCAAAGTTCCCACATTCCTTGTCCCTGCTACCCAAAAGGTTTGTAATGCTTATTCATTAGTTTTGTGGAAAAATATCAGATTGCAGTTTTTAACTTGATAGGAATGTAGATGGAGAGAAATTGATCCCAAGTGAAATGTTGTATATGAAATTGACAGGTTTGGATGGACTTATATACTCTCCCAGTACCAGGATCTGGTGGCAAGACTTGCTCCCAGATATTTGAAGAAGCTGGTTGCGATGCACCTGCAAGTCCCAGCTGTGGTGCTTGTTTGGGTGGCCCTAAAGACACTTATGCACGTTTGAATGAGCCTAAGGCAAGTTTCACCCTCCGACTGAAAAATCCTCAAAAGCATAGAATTTGACCATGGGATGTAAACCTCTTCTAAATTCATTTGGTTGCATATCATAATTCCTTTAAATGATCTTTCTACAAATAACTTGCCCATGAGTTCTTTATGGTCATCATCTCCATCCAAAATACTCTGGTGTCAAAATGGTTTGGAGGATTACTATAAGAACAATCACTCCATTGGCTAATGGTGATGATCATGAATGAGGTCCAGTATGAGTACATCTAACGCATGCCACATAATTTGGATGTGAGAATTGCCTCTAAACTAACATGTACCTATCATCATGACAATATGATTACGATTCACCTGTGGCTAATTTAGTTGTTCTTGAACATGTTTATTAATACCTCTTTTGAGATGGTGATCATCACAGGTCTGTGTCTCGACGACAAATAGAAATTTCCCTGGCAGGATGGGACACAAGGAAGGCCAGATATACCTTGCTTCACCGTATACAGCTGCAGCATCTGCTTTGACTGGTTATGTCACCGATCCTAGAGAGTTTTTGCAGTAAACTGCTCAAGTTCTATATTTAACAACCATGTATTTATGGTCATTTTATTTTTATATTGTAAACTTAATGACGTAAGATCGTTATGCCAATCACCTTCTGTACGTGCTTAGATCTGAAGAGTTTTTTGCTGTGTTGATCCAAGAAGGTTTCTATGTAGTTGCAATGTGAGTGTTAGGTGGGTATTAATAAAATCTCTATGAAATATTTGGTGAAGTATATGGCTGTCATTGATAATTTAGATTCCCTTAATGGAAATACTGGTGTTGCATTATGTCCAAATCACAGTCACCAAGGGGGTAGAATCATGATTGCCCGGTTTTTAACTTGTCTTAAAAGTGTGACGTTGTCTAAAAAGAAGAATTGCTACCCATCTGAATTTGGCTCGCTTTCTTCCTCCATGTTTGTTTGTTTCTCTTCTATGTGTTGAAACATAATTTTGCTATCTAATAGAATGTTCTTCCACTTGAGCGGCAGAAGGGTTTGTGATGTTAGCTAGCTAAGATTTGGTAACCAAACATGTGGTTCTATAGCAGCGCAAACTTTATGTTGTTTTGCTTTTTGAATCTCTCTTTCAATCTTACGTTTGGATAGTGTTGGCCCCTACTCCATATTGTACAACTGCAAGCATGCCGCATGTCTTGCTGAGGAATCCTTTCGAGCCTCTTTGAGCGACCCCAACTTGCCAATAATTCCAGCAACAGTGACTCAAGAACTGAGGAAAAAGGAAAATTGTAACACTTCCAAATCAAGAAAAAACTTAATAGTACTGAAAAGTACTTTTGAATTTTGAGAAGTTCATAACTTCTTTATTTGAAATTGCAACTAATGTAACCAGCACAGATTGGCATATTAACTCCTAAGTTCAAATTTAAAGAGCATGGTTCAAGATATAAAAAATAAAATTTTAACATTTAAGATAAATCTTTCAAAAAAAAAAGTAAAAAAATTATATTCACAATATTCTTGCTATCTGCAAACTATTTCCAAAACCAAAAAAACAATATTACAAACAAAGAAAACTACTATCTTGTTTTATTTTAATTCTGAACCAAATAATTTAGGTAAGGAACTCACTTCTGGCATTCTAGTTTCCACTTTGTCTTCCCCAATTCTTTTCCCAGCAAGAAGTTGTCACAAAATTGCCAAAAGCACAATAAAACAAAGTGGGAAAATGATAATGTCCTGATCATGATGACCCCTCAACATACTGAGCCTCACCATTCATTTGGAAGGGCACATCTTTGATCAGGACCTGCCCCACAATCAACATTCTTGAACTGAAGATGGCAGCAGAATGCATTAACGATAATCATACAACAACATTTACACTTTTCCTCTGCTCTCAAGTGTTTATAATTGTGAATATCTTCTCTTCCTTCCACCCATCAAGGACCTTCCTAGGATAGCAGAGAGTGGAGTGGAGTGGAGCCAATACAAATGAACGTCTTGCTCCTAAACCTTTCCAGCTGTTGCTGTTTCACACCCATGATTAGTGTTCTGCATGAGACTATGTACAACAAAAAGTGAAAGATGAGCAAAATCTCAGAAAATAAACCAGAAAAAGACAAACCCTTTTCAAGGTGAAAATCTAGTAGGGTTCTTCTGTTCTGTGCTTTAATTACTTTTAAGATATGGAAACCAGCAAGAAAATCTGAGAAAGTATGATAGAAAGTTGAAAAGTACTTGGCAAAACACCATGAGTGTTCTTACCAGTGAGCATCAATGGTAATAGTAGTAGCATACAGTTATGTTGTAATGTTCTTGTGCTTTTGCTACTGCTATGATTATAATAATATTAATAATGAAATAAAAGAGAGCGATCATTCTCTGATGGGTCACCACCATCAATCAATGGCTGGTAATCTGCAGTCAAAATCAAAATGATTTCTTTATCTTAATATCTTAAGAAACAAGTCTGTCTCTTTTTTGTTAGCAGAATCTTTTAAAACAGATTACACCTGCTAGATTTAGAACTAGAAGTTCCAATGGCTCTTCTATTTTATTATTTCTTTTGTATTTTTTTTTTTTTTCAAAATCAATATACTTACCATAAATGGAATGATCAACATATATATTCACCGACAATGGGTCATATCATATAAGCAAACAAGAATCAAATCATAATTCATTTACAGTTATTATCATATCATATCTAATCAATTAATCTTATATTATTTAAGATCTTAAGAACATTTAAAAACAATCTTTTACATTAACTTTGCTATGTTTACAACTCACAAGGCTCAACAAATAGCATACCAATGCGTGTTTATCAATTATTAAGTTGGATGCTGCAATATATAATTGCAGTCACCGTTTCAGCTGAGGAATGTAATGTACATTTCAAGGAAATGTTTGGTTTCGTAAATCCTTTTGTCTTCATTACAGGTAATGCCTCTGCGATTAATTATAAGCAAATCATCCCAATTTAAAGTTCATTTTAGATTGAGCTTTCGGACCTTTTGAGTTCGTACGTTAAAGAAAGTAACTCATAAAGCAAAAATGCATAGAATAAAACTCTAAGATAATTATTATATGAGGGAGGATATATTCTAATATTATATTTGAAAGAAAATTATTATAAAAATAAAATAATTATCCATAACCTACATAATTTATTAATAAACATATTTCCGTAATAAATCACTTATTTCATCAAATTTTAATGAATAATGAGTTCATATAACTCTATCACGTAACGTAATATCAAGTCAGTATTAGTCTAAAAAATAATGTCCATTAAATTAACATATATAATTGCACATATCCAAATGAGGGATAGATTGTGGGGCTTTCATTAGTTATTGTAAAAAATATTATGCTATCCTGGGCATTTGTTGGTAAATTAGCCTAGATGTTGTTGCATAGACGATTTGAGTGCGAGGAGATTGATTCAGCCACAAAAATTCAAAGTAATCAAATTATGCCAAACTGCAAACAGAAAAGAACTTGCAAGCTCCGGGGTGAAGCATAATATATAGAAAACATGGGCAATCAACAAGAGTAAAAACACACAAAGCAATTTCTTCTATGACCAAGAGGAAACAGACTCCACTGCATTGCAGCAAACTCAACACTCTAGATATCAAGTACTCCCATATTTACAGTATGAGAAAAGCAACGATCAGTCAACGTGAGCAGGCCTGTATTGTAGCACTATATAGGAGAAAAAAAGAACTAATAAAAAACTAAAATGAATATGGCCTACAGAGACCAAAACAAAAAAAAAACAAAAAAAGAAATAACCAGGTAAGAGCTGAGAATAACACTAAAAAGAAAAAGAAAAAAAAAAAAAGCAATCTTTGGCAAAATGCTCCAACTCATCAACTTCTCTAATATCCTTTAGCTTTAGTTTTCAAACTGTGGGGTGGGGTTTCTCATCTTTCTGAATATTCAATGCTGGGACTGACCTAAACGGGGTTGGCTCTGTGTTTCTCATTCCTTTCTTGGAATCTTGGAGCTGCAATACAATGATTAGCCACACTTAGTGGGTGCAGAGAAAAAATAGCACCAAAACATAAGAAAGTTCAAGCAAATATGCATACCAAGTCCATTAGCCTCAGAGGTTCTCATGATTCGAAGCCTTTTGACAGAGCTGAGAAACATCCTGATCATGATAAGAAAACAAGAAATATAAGCATCCGGAAGAATACAAGTAACATAATTTTAGTCTGATTGTTTTCTTATTTGAGTTGGAGAGGGGAAGTGGAGGTTTTTCACAAAGTACGGCAATCACTTGATCATCCAGGAGTGGAACAACTCAATACCAGAAAGAATGGTCCATGAATGTGCAAGAATAACAAGGCACATTGTTACTTTGTGAGTATGAACATGAACATTTAACCTCTCCTGTCCCCTGTCATGTCAGTGAGTTTGTTAAACTAAACAGTAATACATACCCCCAAGGAACATCTCCCACAAGCATCCAATCTCCCTCTCTGTCTTCATAGGTGAGCACAAACTCAGATGATCCATCCAAGAGCTTAGAGGACCTAGTGGCTGGATCCTTCTCTCCGCCTGACCCTGATCACACAATCACACGGTGTCATCTTCAGGACATGCATCAGCCAAATCAGCTTGGCTCAACTAAGTCAGAACTCATTGTCAGGGTGGAGTTTTTAACTATTTCAATTGGTATATACAAACTTACCAATTGAGTTGATTGTTGGGGTGGAGCCAAAGAACATTTCCTCCAAGGTTTGAGCTAAAGTCTCATAGCAGGCATGAGAATTCAGATCCACTTTCCTTCCAATTGGAAGCCCATCCATATTCACCTTAACAAAAGCAAGATGCCCTTTTTCATTAAACATATTATTGGTCTTTTTACCATTGCAAATTTTTTTCTTCAAAGCATCCTTGGATTTCTCTTTTTCAGTGGCCACTTTCTCTTCTTCAGATCTTGGAGCTTTTGCTTGGTTAACCAAACTGTTCATCCTGTAAGTCCTGATGGGAGGCCATCCCACAATCTGACTGTTTTCACAAAACAATTTAAATAATAAATAACTGAACTAGCTGTTGCCAAAGAAGACAGAACTGGCATACCTCATAATCTAACAGCTAAACACGAAATTTCTTACACAAAAAAATAAAAAATAAATAAAGTGAAGAATAGATAACCAGAAAGTAAGATATAAATTAATTTATCAAAAATGAGTCGGATACACAAATGAAATTGCAGTTTTATAACAGAATAAGTACAATAACTGGTGAAAATAAAGGGGAAAAAGGGGGAATGGACAGAAATATATAGACTCTAACAAGAGAATAATACAGATGAAGAATGAAAGTCTTCAAAACAAAAGGATAAAATTGTTAATAGGAATTGTTTAATCATTATCAAGAACCAAGACAAAAAATTTCCACTCAATTCAGCCTAGCTACAACTCCTTGATTCATTTATTTTAATATTTCATCTTTTTACCATGTAAAATAACATAAGTCCAGAAAAATAAAAAATTGTTTTTTTCTTATCTTCGCAACCATACATAAGAAATACATGCATAAACATATTTATTATGTCTTTTCCCCGACTTTTCTCAGCAAACAAACACAAGAAAATATTTGCATCTACAGATATTTATACATAAACAGAAAAGTATGAGTTTGTGCGACATATTTAACCTGGCACTAGGAGGGGATCCGCCGTCATGGGAAACCGAGTCAGCTGTTCTCTTAGTCCCAGAAACAGGAGCAGCAACAGAAGATGAAGAAGCATTAGCTCTGTTCACTTGTGAGACCACAACAGAAGGGAAGTCCTTAGCAGTTAAGATTCTACCACACTCACCCCATGCACTTACCTTACCTTTCCCACCACCACCTCCACCGCCACCAAGACTCAGCCCCAGGCCTAGCTCCAGCTCATCACTCGCAATAACATTAGAACCCAACCCCACAACATATTCTTTCTCAACTTTTGACACTGTTGAATCATTTGAACAACCACCACCACCACCAAGTAAGCTAAGACCACCTTGCATGACAACAACAACCACAACAACAAACAAACAAGAAACAAGAGAAGAAAGAGTTTATCAAGATTTGACAAGTCAAGCAAAAATCTTAACACTTCCAAGTGTTTTAAGAGGGAGGGAGCAAGCAAGCAAGGATTTGGGGTTCTTGGGTGGAAAGAAAGGAGTAAAGAGAGAATAGAATAGTAAGAGTAGGTTGAGAAGGTGGTGGAGGAAGTGATGATGATGGGACCCATGTGTCTGGTAGTGCGCCTAGCACTCTCACCACTCTATACTGCATTTTTCTTGACATGATCATTTCTCTTTAGAATCTGAATTTTTCTCTGTTGGTTGAGATAACAATTAATACAAATTTTACCATTAATCTTATATATATACTCAATTCCAGTATTATTATTATTAAACATTAAAATCTCCAATAAACCTGTACCCTCTATCATCAAACAACTCCCCCTGCCCTCCAACTTCTTGGTTCGAATTGGAAATTGACACTCTTTCATTGCAAGATTTTCATATATATTCTTCACTGTTCTTTGGTCATACATGTGACCAAAGCATAGTTTCGTAGGATTAATCCTTTCTTTTTTAACCTTTTTTATTTTTGGCAAAAGGTTAATATAATTTTGTCTCTTACTATTATTATGATGGCTAATCATATTATTGTATGCATGAAATATGATTGGGTTCTGGCAACTTTTTACCTTGAGAGAAATTACCCAGCTTCTTGTTATAACTTCTTCTGATGTGAACTGATAACTGGTTTACTAGCTATGAAGTAATTAACTACCTCAAGTAGGATGAAGGATGCTACTTAATCAATATGTGTTTACTTCATGTCAACATTATCATTAATTTCTTTTCTTCTTCCAAGTCTTTTACTTCATTTGTTCTAATGTTTAATTGTGTAATATCTCTTGTGCAAACTTAATATAATTTAATTACATAAGCTTCAAAACATAGCTTTATGTTTAAGTATGTTTTCATAAATAATCCTACTTCGAAAATTTTTCATGCAATAGCCATTAGCTCAATAGTTTGATAGCTCGACAAGTCAACTCGGTAGCCATCAAACTACCGAGCACAACTATTAGTCGATGGGTAAGCTTGACAATTTGAGGGTTACGACATAAAAAATTTTGAAACAGTGAGTATTTTTTAGATTACACTGAAAAATAAGATTATTTTTTAGAAATTTCTACTTAATTACACCTTATAAAAGCATTTCAAATTGATTTATCAACACGATAACGAATAAAAATTATAAGAGAAATTTACGCTAAAATCTTATTTTGAACGAGAAAATAAGTTATGAGAATTTCTTTTGTTATTAAAAAAAATTTTTTAATTAGCCTAATATTAGTAACTACATGAACACTTGAAGTGACAACATACAAAAGCTCAAAAATAACATTTCTTCTTTATCAATCCATAAATTGTATAATTAAGAAAAACAGTGGAGCTCTTTGGTCTTTTGGTGTTATCTATACATAAGAAAAAGCACTTTTTGGTAAAATTGGAAAAGGATAACAATTGGAATAATTCATGACTAGCAGCAACAAAAAATTACCCATAATTAAGAAAAAAACAATCTGAAAACTTTATGATTACACTAGACACTAGTGAATTAATTAAAAGAAAATATTAAATAAGGTTAATTAATTAGAGGTTTAGGTAGCTTTAATTGACAAATATGAAAAGCATATATAGGGTTAAAGTCTAAAGGGTTTTAGTCTTTTTACAAGCAAAAGCATATTCTAATCTTTACTACTTCTCTTTGGCTATGCCAAAGCTAATGCTATCCCTTTCTTTCTTTCTTTCTTCCTATGTGCTGTCCACTATTTTAAGGACAAGGGGCACAAAACCTTGTTTTAGAAAGTTGAAACTTAAAGGAGAGAGATGCAACTTAAGTGGACTGTGGGGCTGTTGCCCAAAAACAAAAACTATTTATTAAAAATTATAAAATAAAATAAAATAAAATAGTTTAAATGAATTCAAGAAAATTATGTGTATAGTATATAGTTTATACCAAATCCCAAAACAGGACCACTTGTTATATTAATTTGTTTTGTAAATATGAATGGTCTAATCAATTAAATGTTTAGGAAACAAAGGAAAGAGACATGACCAACCTTAGATGCATTTTTAATAATTAATGGATCAGCTTTTTGAGGGGTTTGTCCATTCAAAGTACTTGACTTTTGTGCATTTTTAATCTCCTATTTGAAGCTAGTTGATATGTAAATAGATAGATAAGAGGTTTATCTTCCAATCAACCCAAACCCAATCCCAACCCCAACCCCAATCTAATCTTAGTTTTAAATTAAAATTATGTAATTGGATGAGTTTTTGGCCAATTGAAATCTATTTTTGTGTAGTGCATGGTTTACTTTCAAAATCAGCAATTTTAAACCTCCACTATTATTCTGCTCGAGAGAAAAATTCTAAATAAAAAGATCTATTCGAAGTTAAAGCGTTCGTTGGTTTGGGTTTATATACTAATTCAATATTTAAAAACATTTTATAATAAAAATTTACTTAAAAAAGTTTTGTAAGATCATATATTAACGTTTATTTCAGTTAATACAGAAAAAGGAAAAAATTAGAATTTAGGAGATGATAGGAATATAGCAGTGACGGCGAGTGAGTACAAGATTATGAATTGGAGGAAGAGTTGAGTAAATTAAGGTATAAATACAGACACAAGAAGAAAAGAAAAGGGTAAAGGTTGTCGCTTTGGAGGGACAACCCGACAAAACCATATGCCTCTAAGCTGTGGTGGATCGACACGTAATCCGACAGGGAGCGCGGCTGACAGCCCCTTTTCTTTTCTTCCCCTCTTTTAAGTTCTAGACAGCTCCACACTTTTTTCTCGTATACAGAATATAATACATCCTTTACTCCACGCGCCGCTCGCACTCTCCCTCTCCTTCACATTCAACAAATTTATTATTTATTATTTTATTTTATTAAAATTCATATAATTATTTTTTAAATAACCCTAAATCATCTTTCTCTTTTGTGACAAATATCAAAAACCACTCTTATATTTTGACTCAATTTAAAGTAGAAAATTTTTTTTTTATTTTAATCAATTATACCCCTAAAATCGTCACAAAATCATCTAATAATTTTTATTAAAAATTATACTAACGATTAAGGATACTATAGAAATTTCGTGGTAAATAATTTATATTTTAATTTAAATTTAGAAAAATGTAAAAAATTATACTTGTGATTTGACCTAATTTTATGTGGAACCTGAAATTACTATTTTAATCAATAATACCTCTCAAGTTATCAAAAAATTATCATCTAAAGTTTTACATTAAAAATTAAGCTAATGGTTGAGAGAAACATAGGAATTTCATATCAAATAATTTGCATTCTAATTTAAAATTTTTAAACTAATTAATCGAAATCAAATTAAAAAAAAAAAGAAACAAAAAATAATAAAATTAAAAACCACCTAAAAACAAATCTTGTTGCACCAACCCTCAAACACAATACCCATGAGCGATTTGGCTACATTGTATCTTTCCTTCGTCAATTTTGAGGTTGAGATGGAATTTGGGGGGTTCAAAGGTTAATTAGGGTTTGAAGAAATAATTTTTTTTTAACTAGTTGGGGTTTGAAGGAATAACAGTTTGGGTGGTGAAGATAAAAATTTTCAATTTTTTAAAGATTAAATTAGGGTTATGTTAATTTATAATTATAGTTTATTTTATTTAAATAATATATAGGTAAAAAATTTCTTTCATATTTCCTTTAGAATTAAAGTTAACGGTTGATTAAAAGTTGATAATTTCAAGAGTGTTGTTGATTAAAATAGTAAACTCAGGTTCCACTTTAAATTAGACCTAAACATAAAAGTAATTTTTAAAACTATCTCATTATATTTTATTTGAATAATATAAATTAATTAAATAATATAGAGATAAATATGTCTTTTTACGTTAGGATATAGTTGATTAAAATGACAAATACGATTTTTTATCTAAAGTTAAGCCAACATAATGTAGTTTTTGATAGTTTCATTCTCTTTTTCATAAATTCGCTCATACCTTTTTTAATTAAGGGATTTTAAAATTCTTTTAAATGATTTAATAAATTTTAAAACCTAACGTAGCATCAATGGGTTTGAAGTTATTTTTGGTATGAACAAAAATGCTTTTAGATACTAAAGAATATTTTTCTTCTATTTAACATGTGATTGGGGTGTATTAAAATACTTTTATTTTGTACAAAAAATATAGTTAGCGTTAAAGAATTCTCTATTATAATTAAATATATTTGTTAATTGTTGGAAAGGGGAGGCAAGGCAAGGAAGCGCGTGGGGATTAATTGTTTAAGCAAACAATGAGCACAGGCATTAATAAAGATTTGTACCCATCCCCCCACACACATTAGCATTACGGTTGTTTTGTATTATGTTTTGTGTCTCCACTCTACACCCTTTTTCTCACTTAAAAAAATAATAAAAATAAATAATAATAATAATAATAATAATATACATTTATATTGACAGAAAGGATGTCTTCACACAAATTTCTTAACATATAAATCTAAAAATAAAATCCTAATAATTTATCCATAGAATTTTAACATTGAGTTAGTATTATTAAATATAACTTACTGAATTAGTATTATTAAATATAACTTTTTAACTTTTAATCTTAACCATTAGATTATGTGGATAAATAACTGTAATTTTATGTATTTACATTAAAAATTTTGTATCAAAGTATTTTTTTCTCAATATATATAAATCTTGACACAAATTTTAGTCATAGATCCACAAAATTTAATAGATAAAATAGTTAATAAGTTGATATCATTAAATATAATTTTTCAAATTTTAATCTTAATAATTGCATTAAATGTAATTAATAACTCAAAAATTT
Source organism: Bursera cuneata (assembly GCA_026212285.1). Classification (NCBI taxonomy): domain Eukaryota; kingdom Viridiplantae; phylum Streptophyta; class Magnoliopsida; order Sapindales; family Burseraceae; genus Bursera; species Bursera cuneata. Next base: position 20,686 of record JANLJB010002145.1, on the reverse strand, counting down.
GTATGTAGATTTATATCAAAAGATCTCATATATATATCCTTTTAATTGAATTTAATTTTATATTCATATTTATTTGAAAATTTAATTAGCTCAATTTAATCAAAATATTATAAAATGTATTTTTCTAATATAATAATGTTTGATGTATATATAAAAACATGTAATATCAATTTAAAGGTTAAGACTGTTGAAACTTAAAATTTTGACATTATTTGATAGTCATTCATTTATCTAATCTAATGACGGAAAGAGTTACCGGCATGAAAAAAATTATTTTTTAACTTCTCTTTTCCACCCATCTATTGTAACAAATCAAAGGTCATGAAGAAATATGTGAAATTAAATAAATAAAATTTAAGTTAAAAATAAATAGATTTTTTTCTCTTATATACATATATATATATAAATATATATGTTTGACTTTTTAAGAATTTGGATTAATTATACTTAAACCCTTAAATTAAGAAATTAACACTTTGATATTTGTATTTTAATAGAAATTAGTAAGAATTACAAAACATACATAAACTATGGACGTTGTTTGAAAATTGATTCGTCTTTAAAAATTTTAAATACAATGACCCTGTAATGATGACAAACAAAATCCGATAATACCCAACACTGTCCACTAATGTTCGATGTCAAATGTCACACATCCAACTAGTGGTGATATCTAAATTTTTAAAAAGCGAATCAATTTTTCAACGAGGTCTATAATTTGTGTCCAAATGTTAAAAAAGTCTAAAAATTAACATCAACATCTAAAACCAATCTAGGTAAAGAATCTGGGAATTAATTTCACTTTTTCTTTTTCTCCTTCCTTCTTTTACAGTACCTTGTTTGGCATAAATATGTTCCTCTCCCTCACTCTTGTTAACTTTTCCTTTTTTTTTTTTTTTTTTTTTTTTTTTTTTTTTTTTTGCCAAACGCAGTCNTTAAATTTTCCTTTTTTTTTTTTTTTTTTTTTTTTTTTTTGTGGTTGTTGTTGCCAACCGCAGTCTCATGCCATGTATTCAAACTCAAGAGGAGTATAAGGTTCCAAATCCAAAATAGAAAAGATATGGAGACACTTTGAAAGAATAACGAATTCTTTAAAGAATGTTACTATATATTTTGGTGAATACTTTGAACACATCACAGATGCATGTGCCCAAAAGCTCGTTTAACATGGTGATTCCTTATCTGTGATCAAAGGTTCAACGATATCTCTATCAAGGAAATGGAATCTATTAATTAAAGCAACCTTTTTAGGTGTCACTCGTCGGAAAAGGAAAAAATTGGGGATATAATCCGTACGTAAACAAATAGATAAGCTGATACNTTTGGTGTTTATGTTCAACTATGAATTGGAAGAAGACATTTACACTTGTAGGCTCCATATCCAGACTGTAACCTTATTAACAGTATCATGAAAACACCTAACGCGTGCAAGTGAAACATGGAGAACCTGTGAAAAGCTTCAGACTTCAGTTCTGCAGCAAATTAAATGTCTACCCTGTCCTTGAAATTTTTTCTGAGAGAAATTAAGTAGAGATGACTATCTAGAGTTAAAAGGAACATGAAATTAGGTATATATATGTTGTTGAAGATATCAGCATTTTGTAAGTCTTGAAAGTAGCTACCAGTTGAAAAGCTGTTGAATAATATGTGTGAAGAAACCTCAGTTGTTCAGGGGACGAAAGTTAATAGCCTTCAGTGCTGTGCATGCAGTAAATATATATATACATATGGTTGCATAGTGAGGTTCTTCAGCCAAGACAAGAGAAGACAAACATATATGGTGATCAAAAAGCAAGAATTTTCTCTTTTTAAGCCATTAGAATGCAGTAGAAGAGAAAATGATATAAGATTCTCACTTTCTGTTGAGCATATATATATATATATATATAAAACATTTGTTAGTGGGTGTTTTTTATTATGAAAGATTTAATAAACATAGAAAGTTGCTTTGATTTGATATCGGTTTTCAGCTTTGATTGTGAGTGTATATATGACATGAATGTTGATGTTAATAATAACAACATAAAGTAGTAAATATTTTACTTCTAATGAATCGATAACTGAAAAAAAGATAAACATATTCTAATTGCTTTCCTTTTTCTCTTTTCCTTTTTCTTTTTTTCTTTTTGTCATGGAGAAAAATAGAAAAAAAAAATTAGAAAAAGGCAGTGAGGAGTGGCCCAACCGACATCACTTCGTTAACGTCCACCTCCTTGGTGCACTTTCTTATCCTGCACCCACAAGTGCTATGCGCTTAATAGCGACTAGCCGAGTATAACCAAGGTCAAAACGGAGGAAAAAGAAAACAACGGAATTCGAAACGACGACGTAAAAACAATTCAATTTAAACAATGCTTGAACCACCCTTTGGCGATGGGCTCCGAATCAACCGCCCACTAGGGCCCGATTTCTTCTTATTCTTCTTCTTCGACGAACTCCCCGACCCGCAAACAATAGTGCATTCACATCCGCATATGTTACTGAAGCAAGAAAACAACCCAGGACCACTGCCGCCATCAGTGTGTCTCCGACTGTGCCTTCCGGCGGTAGTCCCACCGCCACTGACGCTGCTAGACGGGAAACTTGAGTCGTACAACGGCGGGAGCTCAGCCCTCCATCGCTCCAGCTTCGACTGAAGTCCTTCAACGCTGCTGTCGACGTCCCATCCAGACGTCATCATGCTCTCATCGTCTGTCATTTTCTGTAACAGCTTCTCTTTGACCTTGGCCGCCGCCACTTCTGACGGCGAGGGCCCCAATTCGGATTCGGTCACAATCGGGCCGTTAAACGGTTTAAACTTATGCGGAGAATACAACGGTTTGTAAGGAGACCCGTTTTCTTTCTTCGGTTTATTCGCTGGAGAAGAGTTCACTCCCTTCTTGGGTGGGTCAGAATGATCCGACCCGATAGTTGAGCTGTTAATTGAACCTGGTCCTTTTCCAGTTTTACCCTTGGGTGGCGGTACTATAGGAACAGGAATAGAAGCAGGAACAGCTTCCGAGCCATTAACAATTGAACCTCCTTTTCCAGTTTTACCCTTGCTCTGTGCTATATCTTGAAAAATATCCGAACTGGGCTTTGCCTTGCTTACCGCCTTATTAAATATAAAATCTGATCCGCTCACCAAGGAGCTAACTTTTGAACCTCCCTTGTTGTTAACGTTTTTCTTGTATTGCGGAAGCTCAATCGGCTCTGCGGCGCTCACGATGGAACTACCCTTGACTGCCCGGACCCTGGACCGTCTATTTATCTCCGACCCGAGCATGGAACTTGTGTCACTCTTGGAACGACGTAGTTCAGGTTTCGCAAGGAGGAACGTGAAGGAATTCGGATTATTACTCGTCGTGCTTTGATTATTCTGGAACGGGTCCTCCTCGCCCATCAAATGGCGATACCCGACAGCAGAACTAAGCTGCGTGTACAACGGCATGCTACGCATGGAGCTGTCTAGGAGAGCCACACCAATGTTCAATATCCCCTGAGGCCTCCCCGACGGACGACGAACTTGTAAAGCAACGAATCTCATTCCCAGCTGCATGTGGTTCGGCTGACGGTGGTTCTTATGAGGACGGATTAGGTTACCGACCAGAACGCGTACAGAACCGACGTGAATGTCCCGGAACCAATGCAAGGCGAAGATCTCAATCATCACAGCCGAGGTGTCGTTCTGGAGAAAGTCCTCGTCAACACGGAACACGAACTTATCGTTCCATGTAGGGTTGTTGCGTCCGTGAGCGTCGACACGCGTGGACAGTTTGCGTTGAGGGTGAACCCAAGCCACAGCGTAGGCCCGCATGGAGCGGGAGACGGGGCTGAGGTCCTGGGCGGAGATGATATTGAGCTCCAGGAGCTGAAACGGGGCAAGAATGTTGGATGACATGATTAATGTACGTAAAAATTAATCACAATAATATTCAATCTATTAATCGATTATTACAACAACAACAACAACAATGGATAATCTTGTTCTCGATCTTGATCTTGACAAGGAAATGTGTCTGATCAGCTGATGGAAAGGAGGACCCACTCGCCGTCCGATGCGGAGGACGACGATGGACCGGCTGACATGAAAAGTTTGGGAACGATACTACAGAGAAGAAGATATTTGATGGCTTATGTTGAATAATGCTTTGTGTTTAAACAGCGAAACCAAAGGGGATGCATGGTGGTTGGTTATCGGTTAAGGTTGTTTATTTATTTATTTTTTTTTATTATTATTATAATTTTCGAGATTTTTTAGGTTACATTGATTGGATGGCAAAATGTGATTGGGTTGTTGACATTGAAATCCACCTGGCAATTATCAGGTTTGTTATGTTCTCAAATCTTGAGACTTATAATTAGTATTAGGTCTTGTAAGAACATTTAAGGTTTCCCGAATTGCGGAACCTCTGCTCCCATCTTGTTGGCCTTTCGCGAATTGACCATATTAAACCTTAAACTCAAATTGGACCATGGTGTAATACGTTACATAACTGTTTTGGCCATCCAAGAACATTGTCAAACATTCTAAGCTGTATTTATTATTTTTAAGTTTGTTAATTAGGTCCATGAAAATATAAAATATTATCCGTTAAATAACCATTTCAAAATCATCTTGATTAATATTAATCAGCGGCCATGCATAAAAACTTTCATGGTTCACTACTGATTAAAGAAAAAATGTGTTGATATTAGAAAATACCTACATATATATTATAGGGAAAATACGTAAACTGAATGATAGTTATATGTCCATTAATTTGTTATGTTCTTTTGAAAATAAAATCATTAATATATATATATATATATATATATATATATATATATTTTTTTTTTTTTTTTTT
>JANLJB010002145.1:0-15121 GCA_026212285.1 Bursera cuneata | reverse complement strand
TACTATGACTAAATTGCCCCTTCCTCAACTCAAAATATAACTCACACCCTCTCTATCACTAGTGATGGCGAAGGAGAAGATGAAACCGGAGTAAATAAGTATTTGTATACCGGTAAACTATTTCAGAAGGTAAATCATTTGTTTTCCTTATTTTGGTTGAAATGGGTATTTCTTTTTTTATTTAAGATTTGAGTTATTTGATTTGGAATTTGTTGTTTGAATGATGTTTGAAGTATTTTCAGAGTAGTTTGGGTTATCTATTGGAGTTTTTGGAGTATTTTGGAATAGTTTAGCTGAATTTTTTGAGTTGAAATCATTGAAAATGTTGTTGGAAATACTAGGAGTGGCCAAAAAAATCAGGAGTAGCTGAAAATCATAATTAGAGTCTGGATTGTACGGTCTATGATAGTCCAGACCATTGGATCAAGGGACTCGTGACAGTCTAATTGTCTAGATTCCAGTTTTGCATTTTTTTGTTTTTTCATAATTATTTCCTATTATTTATTTATTTTTAACTTTATGACACAAATAGATTAACCAAAAAAATAAATTAATAAAGACTCAGATTATTGTGATTTAATTTTTTAACTTAATTTCATACACTATTTGATAGTCATTGATTTTTTTAATCCAATGGTGAAAAAAGTTGCTGAGTTGACATTAAAAAAATTACTTTTTAACTTCTCTTTTTTATTTATGGATTGTAGTTATCAATGATTATTAAATAGTATTTGAAATTAAGTCAAAAAAATTAAATCACATTAGCCTGACCCATAAATAAAATATATGGAAAAACAAAAAAAAATGCAAAAATGAAATCCAGACCGTTGAACCATCACGGGTCCATCGATTCAACAATCTGGACTATCATGGATAATTATAGACCGTACGATCTAAAGATCCGAATTCTAGTTAAAATTTCTAGCGACTTCTAGTTTTTTTGGTAACGATTTCAATATTTTCAACTTAAAAAATTAATCTAAACTACTCCACATACTCTAATAGATCATTCAAACTACTCCAAAATACTTCAAAATATCGTTCAAACAACAAATTACAAACCACGTAACTCAAATCTTAAATAAATAAAAAAATATTCATTTCAATCAAAATAAGAAAAATGAGCTATTTATCTTTTGGAATAGTTCGCCAGTGTTCAAAGACCCATTTGCAGTAGATTCGTCTTCTCTTTTACCAAATTTGTTTTTGTCGTCGCTAGTGATAGAGAGAATATAAGTTATATTTTGAGTTGAGAGAGGGTTAGAAGGTTGAGAGAGGGAGGACAATTTAGTTACATTACATGTGAGGGGTTAGATAAATTATTAAAAAGTGAGGGGGAGTGGTTATTTTTCAAAACCCTTAAAATTTAGGCTATTTATTACTTTTTTTCCCCAACTAAGAGGCCGTTAAAGTTGTAATAGTGCTTTCCTATTTAAAAATTTTATCTAAAAAAAAATCTTATGGTTAACTGTTAACGGAAACAAATAAAAAATGTATATCTTAATCATATAATTACTAATAGATATATTAATTATATTTAATAATTTAGCCCTATAAATAAAAAAAAAAAAACGTATATTTGACAAAATACAAAAACCCCCCTAGAGATTTTGAAACCACAGATTAAAAAAGAAAAAATGATAGTCATCAGTGACTTCCTCTTAAAATTAAGCAGCGGAAAAATACAGAAATATTAATTTTTACCCATAGATATATCAATCAAAATGTCATATATACACTTAAATTTCTAAAAATCCAAGAAGAATTTGTAACTTATAAGACTTAATTAAACCTGTAATCTATTAATTATTAAAAAACGATTTTAGATCAATAATGAGTGAAAAAATAAAAATAGACTTAAAGCTAATTAAAATATCTTTAAAGGGAAGAAAAAGGACATGAGATATTCCAACAACCCTATTCTTATGTCCAATATCTTTTTTCTAAGATTAGTTTTTCTAGATTTCGATAACATTTTTATCATCATCGTTTCAATGTCATGCTACATTGCAACTGATGTAACAATACAACAATTACAAAATTCATTTAAAAATTGCAAACAACTATAAAAAAAAAAAAAAACTCATAAATAACCATTTATACAATATTATATTTCTTTATAAATTTTTTATAGTTATTTACAACTTTTATACAAAATTTACTGCCAATGTATTTATTCCAAAGTCTTTAACTTCTCATCAATTTCAACCTGAGTATTCTTCCTAGAAGAATAATGTAAAATTAATAAATATTTTTGAAATTGAAAATAAAATGAAAGACAAGAAAAGAAATTTTCATATGTATTAAAAATTTTGTTTTAATGGTTGTGGTTCTTTTGTAGTTTTCAAAATCTCGAGGGACCTCCATTTTCCAAATATTGGAGGTCACATAATAATTTCCCACGAGAAGGCTACATGAATTCAAAAGTACCATACCCATTAATTTTCTAAGTATAATTAATATTTAAATTTTTTGCGAAAAATAAAATTTTATGTAAAACATATAAATAAACTTAAAAACGTATACAATCAATACAATATTTATTATATGAAAAATGGAACTTAATGAAAAAACTGATCTATAAGGATATATAGAATTTCCTATTTTTATTGATTTTATATTAAATATAATATTAATTTTTACTTAAAATCATTTATATTTGAGATAAATATTTGATTATTTTATTTTAAAATATTTAGTATACTTAAGAAAATGGTGAGAATACCAATATAATAATCAAGATCCAAACAAAGTAGATAGCATATATTAGTAAGTCTTTCAATTTATTTTTGAGTTTCATATAAATGTTTTTCATCCAACATGTGTCTATTTCGTTAAGAAAATCTAAGATACATAAACTAATTTTAGTAATTGTGTAAGATGAATAAATTTGAGGGAGTGAAATGAAAAATAACAAAAATTTAAAAAAAATTTATTTGTCTAGCCAAAACAGCCCAAAGTATATTGGTTCGTTGCCCATTAGCTTGTTTTGGGTCTATGGTCCTTTGTATTTAGCTAGCTCGTATGCCCAAAATAGGCTAATGGGCAACAAACCAACATCTACGTGACCAACAATTATCTAAATTGATTAAACAAATCAAAATTTTTAAAATTTTGATTTTTTTTTTCATTTTAACCCTTGAGTTTAAGTTTAGTTATTTTTGAGATCTCACAACTAAGTTAAAACCTTATCTACTAACTATGTTAAATGTGACAAACTTGGCCTGTTTTAGATCTTGCATCCTCTCTCTATCACCTTCCCTATCTCATATGGAGAGCCTAGAGGTGGCAAAAGGCTGGCCAGGTTGGGCCTAGCCTGTTTTGGGCAAGCCTATGAGCTAAGCCAAGATAAAATAGTGTCAAGGCAAACATTAAATGAAAAATAAAGGTATGAGTCTGGCTCAAGGCTTGCACTATTTAGACTAAGCTTGTTAATATTTATTATTTTAAAATTTTAAATTAGTTTTTAATTTATAAAAATTAAAAATAAATAAAAAATTATTTTAGTATAGTATCCAATCAGGGTAGGCCGACCAACAGACCTGAGGCCTAAGTTTAACCCTAGCCTATCTTAGACCTGGGCTCAAACCAAATCTGCACTATAGTATTTAGAACAAGCTAGGCTGGTCCAGGGCAAGCCTGGTCTACTACCATCTCTAGAAGAGCCCACTCCGATAGCAATTCTAATAGCTTCGTTTTAGGGGTTGATGTAGCATCCTCTTACCCTAATCCATTCGATTTGACGTTAAAGGGCAAACGAGTAATAGCAATCATGGTTTCTTAATTTGAAAATGGTTGCGACTTTGTCCCTCCAATCAGAAATAGAAATAAATACAAATACTTGGATGAGTGGAAAGAAGATCACGAAGACAGCGACACCTAAGCCAGGGAAATTACTCGTGTCAGCTCCTCAATGTCCCCGAAGTCAATCAAGTAGAAGAAATCAACGAATACAAAACTAACCGCATTCAGAAACCAAACCTAGTTTCAATCCATATATACATCAATCTTAACGAATCTCTTACACAGGAATTGGTTTGGCTATGAATTCGGTTTCCCAGCATATCTAATCTACTTGAAGAACAAGAGAGGTAATAATAGAAATTTGATTTTCTTATCCTACCTTAGACTTACACGTATTCTGCGTATATTTTCTCCCATAAGTTGGCATTTCATTTTCAATGAATAATTATGTAAATGTAATAAAAAAAGTTAACTTTAATCTGAGTCTTCTGGTAAACCAAAAACATATTTTCTTTTGTTGATGATAAGGATTAGACCCAGATGTGAAATCTTAATGAATATAGATCCTGGAATATTCAAGAGTTTGACTATCATGTACCTACTAGTTTATTAGGTGATCAAATGTCAACCTCTTGTTTATAATTGTAATTCTGAAGTAAAACTATTTTTTTTTTACAAAATAAATCATCTAGATTATAGTAATAAAGTTGGTCTAGGTCACAAGAGATCTCATGGTGTTGAATGCCAAGTTGCTTGGTTTCAGATTTAGAAAGCATTCAACAGTACTTCACGGGGAGCTCCTTTCCTTGAAAAAGCAATCACGTTCTACTTGTCATCAACTCTCAAATGTATAGAGATTATAGTTTTTGGTAATCCACATTACACTCCACCGACAACTTGCAGCGCAGCCAGCTCCATACCCCATTTAATTGCCAACTGCAATCACGGTCTGTCATTTTGTTTAGATGTATTTCTATAATTTCCTTCAAAATTAAACTTGTATATCAGGAAATACTCTTTTAAAACAATAATATTACATTTATTACTCTTGGAGGATATATGGTAGATCCAGCCAGTGAGGAAAATTAGATTTACAAGGCTTGATTTATTTTATTAATATTTGACTTCTCGATCCATGCAATTCTCCCATTCACATCCCGGGTTTCAGAGCAAGCAAGCAAGCAGAACATCCCACCTTTAAGAGCAAGTTTCAGAAGTGCCATGCTTCTCAGAAGCTCGTCAACTCCAGTTAAAGGAAGCCCTGTGTCTCCCTACGGAGACAGTCCGAGTAGAGACTTCGACAACAACAACTGCTTCACCAGGCATCTACCCTTTCACAGCCTGCACCACCTCAACCTTACACCCTGCTCATGCAGCTTGTCTCCACGCTCTCGCTCAGCTTCTGCTTTCTCTGAATTCAATCAAGGAATCAACAGCTTTGGCCTCCAAGGCTTCCGGAGAGCTCGTTCGGATGGAAACCTAGAAGGGTTATCTTATAACTGTTGTGATATAGACGAGTTCCGAAATTCTAATACACACAAGAAGTCTTCCGCGAAACTTCACAACTCAATGTTGAGGAGTGCGCCATCTTTTTCTATCTATAACTCCTTTGACGGGGTTGATCAAGATGAAGAAAGCAATGACCATCAAGGTGGGGAGGGAGAACAAGAACAACCTCTGAAAAGAACAGTTACAATTGGACAGTGTATTGAGTCTATGGGGAATAGCGACTTCAGTTTTGGGAAGAACATTATGGGGCTGATTCAGGAAGAGGGAGAAGCTGAAGATGAAGGATCGAGTGGAACTCCGAATTTGACTCCTGAAGAAGTTGAACCTGTTAGTCCCCCCATGTACCTTGCCACAGGCCTTGGAATTGATGTGGCTGGTTTTGATTCTGGTGAAGCTTTGGACTCAACTCTGGAGAATTTTGATGAGAGTGGAAGCCTCGAGGATTACTATAAGAGCATGGTTGAGGAGTATCCCTGCCACCCTTTGTTTCTAAGAAATTATGCTCAGTTGTTACAGGTGAGATTAATGCTTTTTTCTGCTTTTTTTTTTTATTCTGATTAATTGTTTTGATTTAGTTAGTATTCCTATGAGTTGGTGTAACTATTTTCAAATTGAGCTGTATGGAAAGAAACTCAGATTCAGCAATTTCTATCAAGTATGAACACTATTCTTTGTCAGGTACTCATAATTTTACTATCCATACTAGGACAAAATACATTGTAAGGTATGGTTCTGGTTCAGATCCATCTCAGAAGAGTGGTTCTGAGAAGGGACAAACAAGATCCAAGTATTGTTGTTATTGCTCTTGTTATTAGTTTTTGGCATAACTTTGGCCAGAGTAATCTTCTTTGGACCCTATTCAAGAGAATGCTTGCTGCTTCATTAATTATTGATTGTATATTGCTGCCATTGTTGCTATCTGTATTTTTTTAAGCAGAGAACCATCATGTAGGAACTCACTTGTTTGAGTTTTTTAATTTATTTCAGTAGTAAATGCTAAGTTCTGAGTGAGCAGTCCTTGTCCTTGCAGAATCTCCTGCATTTCACCCAAGGACAGAATTATAGATTGTAAAAACCTCATGTACTTGTATCTTTTTTAACAGTACAAGGGTGACCTTCATGGAGCAGAGGACTACTATCATCGTGCTTCATTAGCAGATCCCGTAGATGGTGAGATTTTGTTCCAGTATGCTAAATTAGTTTGGGAGCTCCATCATGACCAAGATAGAGCGTTGAGTTATTTTGAACGTGCAGCTGAAGCTGCTCCTCAGGATAGGTCAGTACTCACTTACATTCTTTGCTCTTCAAAAAGGCTGGATACATTTTTACATGGAGTTATTTTAATTTCTAGAGCAACTTTGGCTCTGATCCAAAAACTTAATCTTTCATTTCTTATTTTCAGCAATATTCTTGCAGCTTATGCAAGTTTCCTCTGGGAAATAGAAGATGATGGAGAAGAAGATAGAACACAACAACGCCGCATTGAGCCACCTTTTCCAGTAAGAAGTCTTGACTGCTTAATTCTGGCTACTCATTGGAAAGGCTGTAATGCTTCTCATTTAGTTTTCCTCTCAGGCTGAAAACGGGGCTCAATATAAACTTGACAACTCAGTCCCTGTGATAGAAATTGAGTCGGTTAGCCCATCATTTCACATTGAATCAGGCATTAGGATTGATGTGCCCAATTTAATTGCAACTGATGCGGAGGAGTATTACAGAAGGATGGTTGAGGAAAATCCTAGCAACCCTTTGGTTCTGAGAAATTATGCTCAGTTCTTGTTTAAGGTGAGATGTATGTTCCACATTTAATTGTTGCTTACATGTGTTCGTTAGATGCCCCATTCTATTCGCTAAGAATAACAATTCAAGTTGTGCCTTGAAGATCATTAAAAATAGAACATATGTACAGACCATCTAGGCCTGGAGGATTTAGACTGGTAAACGCTTTGAAGATTTTGGATATTCAGAGTTCTGCTAATTAGTGTTACAAAGTTAAGTCTTGGTTGATCTTCCAAATTAAGTTATTGCAATAAGCAGTGGTTTGAAGTATGAAAAGGATGCCCTTCAGCTTTTAGTACAGAACTTGATGCACTTATGTGACTCTTAGTAAAAGTGTGTGTAATGATGCTTAGGATTGGAAGACTTAGGTTTTGTCCTGCAGTGCTGGAACTCGGATACTCCTACACCTTACTGAGATCAGATTCCTGAAAACATAAACTATATCAAAAGATTTAAGCAGGAATTCACTTGTTTCAAACGGAGCTCATAATTGCCATTTAATCTATTACACGTTTGTTGATTCTTTCATGATCTATTGATCTATTTTGGGCACGTTTGTTGATTCTTTCATGATCTATTGATCTATTTTGGGCTTGTTTAGATTGTCGCATCTTACTTGTGTTCATCCTCTGCGAATTTCCTGTTTGATAAACAGTCCAAAGGAGACCTTCAAGGAGCAGAGGAGTACTACTCACGGGGCATGCTAGCTGATCCAGCCGATGGTGAAATCATGTCAGAATATGCGAAATTGGTGTGGGAACTTCACCGTGACTATGATAAAGCCTTGTATTACTTTGAGCGAGCAGTTGAAGCTGCACCTGGAGACAGGTACAGATTTTTCAAAAATGTCCTTTTTTTCCACAATTAAACGTATTTCATATAACTTTCGCATTCTCTTTACATTTTGAAAATGTTTCTTCATTGTGACATGTGCACAGTGTTCACTTGACAGATAATAGAATTAGAATAATGGTGGCCTTATGAATTAGCATCACCTAGAATTTCAGTAATGAAATGGTTACAATTAGGTGAAACTACATGTGTTACTCTCAGAAACTCGAGTAAGGAAATGTTGGTTCAACTGAAGCTTTCTTTCATGTATCCTTTTTTTTAGCTTTCAATGCTTAAATCATCTTCGTTTGCAGCCATATTCAAGCGGCATATGCTAGTTTCCTCTGGGAAACGGAAGAAGATGAGAAAGAAGACATTTCAGTGCAAGATCACTTCCAGGTGCCTCTCCTCCATGAAGGAGCCATAACTACAGCAAATGCTTAAGCCTAAATCAGAGTACTAAGCCAGCATTCAGAATCCTTAGGTTTCCATGGCTTCCTCCTAACTGGCTTCGGATTACAAATAATTGATCAGAGTCCATCAAATTGGAATATATAGCAATACTGATTGGAGTTTGTTGTTTTGCTGCCTTTCGAATAAGAGACTATTATTTAGCAGTTTGTAGATAAAATTAAAGATTCAACAAAAGCAATGGAGTAGTTTTTGTGTGACAACATGTTGGGTCAGAAAGGTATGCCAGGATATAAGAGCCCTTCAGTGGAACAACAGCCTCGGTCGAAGCAAATATTATTGCAGCCACAACCACAGAAGACAAATAAATTGAAGATAAAAACGAATCAAAGAAGTCACATAAACGAACAAATGAATAAATAAATATATAAACAAAACCAACTCAAGAAGTCTCATCAATCAGAGTCAATTCCACGAGACTCGCTTTGAATAAACGAGCTCAAAATTGAAAATACATTTCCTATTAAATTAGAAATTTCATCCAACAAATAATAATTATCAAGAAACCCCTTGAAAAACAATAACGCCTTCATATCTAAGTTAAACTGAGTGGCTTATAAAAATATCAATATATAATTCAAGAAACCAACAAAGGTGAGTGTGTTGAGTTGCATGGCTGGATCCAAAACTTTAATTTCTTCATTCCCTTTGTAATCGCAAATCTAGAATGTCTACTCCGATAAATTACGCCCACTTCTTAAATTCTTAGTACTTGGTGAGTTGAGTATCCTCTGTCTTGGCGGGCATTTGGTCTATAGAAACCATTTCCTCTGGCTCTGTTGTACTCTCGGTCACCTCCATCATAACCACCCCCTCTACCGTAGCTTCGGGAGCCAAAACGCCCCCTCGGAGCATCTGTTTGGTAGCTGCCTCGGCCTCTGCCTCTCCCTGTTCAAAACACTCCACTCATGATAAATTACAAGGGAAAATATCCTCCAAACAGCTAATTCTTAAGGGCACCTAGAAACAGAGCTTTGCAAATTCATGATATTATGAAAGCTTTTTATGCCAATATTATAGTTCTTATAGTCATTTCATGTCCAGGGTAATGGAACAAAAGTGCCCTTATAATTAGCGGATACAATTGTTATGAACTAAAATTCATTCAGAATATATTCTTCATTCCACCACACCTAATCCAGCCATTTAACTCAATGTAGAATTTTCTGAAAGGGCTAGGTAGCAAATCCATGAAAGTCTGACAAGTTATTATTTGAATGCAAACCAGATCAAGCGCATGTGAATGGGAATCAATTTATAAACATTAAAAATAATGACAGGAAAGATAATACATACTTCCTCCTCGAGATGGTATGTTGCTGTTTGGTCTACGCTCTTCGATATATACCTGTCGCCCAGCAACTTGTGCAGATCCCGCCTACACAAATATCATAGGAACACATGGTTTAGTTAACACATAAAATCAAGTAACAAAGTTCAAGTCCAAAAATAACATTTGAGTGAAAAGAAAAAATAGTTCCAATTTCAAAATGAACGAGTCAGCTAAAGAACGCTGTGATGACACCAGAAATTGTAAAGAAAAACCAAAGAAAAAAGCTAAAATGAAACTGGAGAACTACAATAAAGTAAAACTCGTTCTTTAGTGGCATGAAATCATAAAAATCAGCAGCACAAGGATCAACTAAAGAATGCTTTTTTTCAAAGAAGTGCAACAACCCACTACACGTGCCGATGGATATCCAAGCCTTTATCTTGAGCTAAGAACTAAGACTCCTTAATATATTTGGGCTATTCAAGAAAAACAGTTGTCTATTAACATCTAAATGCATATTTTACTTTAGAAGTTGATCAGCTACAACCAGTGATTGATAACAAAAAGGTGCTATTTTTACAGACAAAAGAACATGACTAACAAAAAGGTGCTAAATTATGTGTTCAGACCTTGACTGCATTATGAACACCGGACATATCTTCAAATTCGACAAAAGCATAGCAAACACCAACATCCTGCAAACAAACAAAATATTTTAAAGCAATAACTTCAAGAAAGAGGTGTTCCAATAAAGCCAAAGCATGAAACAAGGAATTTTTCAATAGAAAAATGAGATAAGGAGATGCACCTTGCGACTACGGATTACAACACCCTCAGAACTGAGTTCACCAAACTTTCTAAATTCCTCCGCAATTTCAGATTCAGACACATTGGAAGGCAAGTTCCTCACATAGACAGACTTTATCTCTTCTGAAATTATCCACATACATATCATATCACATGTCAATACAAATGCCTTAAAATAAATATCAAGTCAAAAAAATACAATTTTGTTACTTTCAAACTGCAAAGGTAATAAAAATAAAAGCAAATAAATATTTATTTCTCTCATTTTTCATGAGAAAAGGCATATAGTTCCAGTTATTACAATACATCCTATGGACTTTGAAAAGATAATTGGTTCGTACAAGATTTGTTACCATAAAAAAGATAAGAGCTATGTTAAAAGATGACCTTCATCTTCAAAAGCTGAAACCTCCTCCCCTGCTTCTGCCCCTGACTTTTCATATTCATTTGACAATACAGTCGCTTGCTGAATGGTAGGCTGAGGAGTATGATTCCAGTCTAAAGTAGGTGATACACTCTTGTTAATAGTAGGCTGGGAAACAGCTGAAGGAATGATTTGTCCTTTAGCAACCCGTAACTACCATAGCAACAAAACAGGAAAGCGAGAGAAAACAAAGAGTTAGTCCATAATAACAACTGAACTTCTATTATGTAAATTCAACATACACATAAAAAAAAAAAAAATAGACCCAGTATGTATAGTAATTACAATAGAAGCATAAGTGTGTTTTTGGGGCTCTCCAACAGATTCCTCAACAGAAGGAGGCAGATGATCTTGTATAGCATTCAATGTATTTTGAAGTGAACCATTCAACTCTTCGGCAGCATTGTCCTCCAGAATGTTTTCAGACTCAGGGACTTGGTGTAGCCGTTGCTCTGGGAAACTGTAACTGTCAACCGGACCATTTTCTTTGATGTCTAAAGGAGACACATACTCCCTTGCCTGAATTTCACCACCCATCAAATAGTTTGATACTGCAAAAGCATAGCCATTATTTTCAGAACATATCATTAGATCATAATTTTTCAACCCAATAACTCTGATAGAAATTTTTCATTAAGAATTGAATCCCACAGTTAATGCAGAAACTAGTAGCAGTATCAAAAGTTGGACATAAAAAAGGTCTGTCTTGAAGAACCCCAGACCAGAAAGTGAAGCACCCAGAGACTGTATAGCATACAGAACCATTCTCTCTAATGATCAAAAAATTAAAATGAATGCAAGATCAATAGCCACATAATCCATGATTCCATTAAATTATAGAGCAATATCACTCAATTGCCTTTTTTCCACCCTTTGCCTGGCCACAAAATGGTTATTATTCCGCCAAGCAATGATACGAATCCTACAACTCAATAAATTAGGTTACACTAATACCTGGTTCAGGGAGTGTTGCCGAGGCATTAAGTTTGGAATCAAGATTGCTCTGGGCTAATAAGACTGCTGGATGATGATGAATTTGTTCCTCATCAATGAAGTGAAAAATATCATTAAGAACAAAATAACCTTTCTCCTGAGGTGCAAGGAAGAAAGTTTGCATAAATTTCCTCCTTGCACTGAAATCTTTTACTTGCACAGAACCAGAAACCATGACAAGGACACCTCGATTCCAAGATTCCAGGGAATGTGCTGCCTTAATTTCTATTCCAGTATAATTGAGCGACATTATGAGTGAATGGATTTGCTGTCAAAAAGAAATGAGGAAAAGAAGTATTAAAAAAGGGTCAAAATTCCACTTAGTGCACACACACAGAGAAAGAAAGGAAAAAAATTGAAATATATGTCTCAATTGTTAATAATATGGACCCTGTGGATAACAACAACCTCGTAGCAGCTGGACAGCTCATTCAAGAAAAAAAAATGAATATAGATCTGATATCTGTATCAGACAATACACCGCAAAAGATCATATAATCAAGCAATTTAAACAGGTCATTGCCACATTAAGACTTTAGATATTTCTTTTCTATGTTTTGAAAGGAAACAAAACCATTAACTTCTTTTGAGAATATTGCACCAAAAACTATGGCACTATAGCAAATGTAAAACCAAACTAGATCATCCAGTCGACCAGACATTATTATGCGATCATGATAAAACATATAATTTGTTTCTATCATCAGTTGACTCTTGCAAAAAGAATCTTAAGAGAGAAATTTTAGTTCCAAACATTTAAAAACCCAAACTCACATCATGAGACATAGTTCCCAAGGGCTAGCAATATGACAATAAAAATTAAATGTCTAATTCAAAACTAAAACTTATTGTTCAGGTCATTTCCTATCAAGCCCACAGGCCCACGCTTTCGGGAATAAGGTCCAAATACAAAAATCTTTTCCTTTTTTTTTTTTTTCGGGTGATATTCATATAATTCTTAACCTTTCTCTTGTTTACTAAGTTCTAAACTAAGTGCAACCTGTAGACTCTAAAACCTCGGTAGAAAAGAAATTTGTGGGACATATATATATTAATAAAGTGACTCCAATGACATTTAAACCCTCGACTTCATAGTTGAGAGGAAGGACTTTTAACTCTAGACCCGACCCTTGGGGTTAACACACTCTTTCTCCATAAATCACAATAATAAATCCATCAAATTTTTTATGAAAAGTGCTATCATATAGCCGATAGACGCATACACCTACTCTAAGGTAAGCATAAGCATGAAATTCCCCACGATAGAAATAAAAAGCGTTCAGAAAAAAAGTAAAATCCAACCCCCCACCAACCACACGTACACAAACACACACCAACTAGAACTAAAATCAGAAACAAAACAAAATTTTAGCACAAGAAAGAACGATAAGATCTAGTATAATACAACCCAATAGTATGAAAGCTGTTTTGTACCACCAAAAGAAAAGTCCTAAACAGAATATAACCAATAGCATTTCATCCATAACAAAAAAGTAAAACCGATTTCCACACTCTAGTCTCCTCGGAGACGCAAAACCTAAATGCAAAACCAATAACTTTAAAAAAAAATACCCCTCATCTTTCTTATTGAAAGAGCACAAAATCAAAACAATTCAATTGAGTAAGAACAAATGAATATCTACCATCATAGCAGTGGCGGTGTCCCTAGCAGCACCATCAATACGAAGCATAGTACTAGAATCACTGTAAAACTGGTGAACGAATTCCGGCTGCTGCTGCAGAACCTGATAGTACTGCCCCACGAAGTACGTCCCCACCTAAAACAAACCATAAACTACTGATAAATAAATCAAACCCAGATAACAAAAACCAAGACAAGTAGTGCAAAGCAAAAAAAAAAAAAAAAAAAAACNACTGATAAATAAATCAAACCCAGATAACAAAAACCAAGACAAGTAGTGCAAAGCAAAAAAAAAAAAAAAAAACCTGAGCAGCAGTGACTGGAATCGGAAATGGAGTGGCCATATTGACAAAAAACGTTAAACCCTACAAAACCCTAGATCCAAGATCTGTAACAAACACCACCAACAACAACAACCCTTTATCAGTATGAATGGTCTGAAGATTTTACATGAGAATCAGTGAACAATAAGAGAGAAAATCAATTTGGATTGATGTGGGTTCTGGGAAAGGGAGAGAGAGAGATGAGCAGAGACCTAGAGAGATAGATTTGGGAGAGGATCTTCTCCACTGATTTCTTTTTTGTGTTTGTTTGTCCTTTTTTTTTTTTTTTTTGGGTTTTTGTTTTTGTTTTTGTTTTTTTGTTTTTATTGTTGCCTGTTTCCACTTTCAACTTTCTTTGTTTCTTCATTTTCATTTTTGTGTTTTTTATTTTTTATTTTTGCTTTTGGTTGGAATTGAAGACCCAAAAGTCGCCACAATTAGTGCAAAAAGAGTGTGCCAAAAAGGGACTTTTCGCTAACCCGGCTGGCTGCTGCTACTACTGATGACTTGCGCTTCCGAGTACACCTTTCACTCCTCTGCACTCTACTCTTGTAAATGTGCTTTGGAAATATTGTTGACGTTGTAAAAAAATGTTTCTATCTTTTTGCTCAGAACTATAAAGTGTTTTTATGATTGGAAAATAATTTTAAATAAATACATAATAAATGTATAAATTTTAAAAATTAGTAAAGAATGCATTTCAAATTATGTAATTGGTTTAAAATAGTGGTAATAACTATTAACTGAATAATCAACTTAAATTGGCTTTTACTGGAAAATTTACTGACAAGTTAATTGAGCTTTCGAGTGGTTTTATGGATGATGATTGATTAAGTAAGGTCTCATTTACAGAAAAATAATATTACTTGTATAATAAATAATACAACTATAATGTAATAATGTTAATTTAGTTTGCATGAATTAATTTATGAAAATAATTTGTATATATGCTTCTTCTTTTCTTTTTTTCTTTTTTTTTTAAATTGAAAGGTGTAGATAAATCACCAAAAAGGAAAAGATGTTTTTTAGTGGTAAATGGTAATGAAGTAATATCATTAGTGTTTAATTGAATTGAAGGGATCGAGTAATTAAAAATTTTATAACAATTGGATTGTTCAAAATAG
The DNA here is from genome assembly GCA_026212285.1 of Bursera cuneata. NCBI lineage: Eukaryota > Viridiplantae > Streptophyta > Magnoliopsida > Sapindales > Burseraceae > Bursera > Bursera cuneata. Next base: position 201 of record JANLJB010002145.1, on the reverse strand, counting down.
TTCAACAAATTAATGGGATAGAAACCTGTGTGAAGCTTTGGTTGACCTTTAAAATATGCTCTTACAATTCTCTCCCTATAATGTGAAAAGTGTATGCATTTTGCTTGACCTTTGTCCAACAAATTAGTAACTTCAAAAGTTTACAAACTGCTTTTTGTATGACATTTACAAATATTATAGCATAACTAGGTATGATACCAT